>OX345647.1:487500-507500 GCA_947044365.1 Petrosia ficiformis | reverse complement strand
CGACTTAAAAGCGATGAAGGTAAAATCAAACAATAGTTTTATAAATTTTGTGCTATGAATTCCTCTCTCAGTTGATCCACAATACTGTCGTAGATACTGCAATAGTATTTCCACATCGTAAAGGATTACCTTTTAAACGTTCTCTAAAGAATTTAATGGCCGAACATCTTCACAAGTTCATTCAAGATGCAGTTGATGGAGGTCACGATAGTAAAGAAGATTCGGTATCTTGTATGGAACTAATGATTTGGAAAGTAAAAAGTGACTTGCAAAAAAGCCGTAGAATTTCTTCCGAATCTTGATTCATGAATTAATTAATGATTTTGTATAATTGAAGATAATTCTCAAATTGTAGGAACATACTTTTTATAATTATGTTCTAAAAATACAGGGACATGCCCTTTTGTGCAAATGCTATACATAAGATATAATCTATTGTTGAATCAGAACATATATGTAATTAAACTACTCACATTAATTAGAAGTGCCTCGTTTAACATCTAACATACTTATTAATCACTGTAAGTCAACATTTGGTAGTAGGAGTACATGTACTATGTAAACACTACTATTTTTCAAGTAAACTGTTATACTTCACACTACCACCTTAAGCTTCACGATTTCTCTACATTAACTATAACACTGTATGTATATAACAGCAGTTGATCATACCAATCAGATCAGTGAGTTGACATGTATGATAATGTACTCGGCAGTTTCAGTGATAAAAATACAAACAAACAAACAAACAAATATACAAAAAAATAAATAAAAATTTCATAATAGTATGATTTTTAAATTGCTTGAAGTAGTTCTAGTCCTATATTTCATGTTGTGTGTATAATTGTGATAGTCATGTGATTATCACACTTTAGGATCGTATATTTGTCTTGACAGACCATAAGGTGTCATACCAGATTGAGTAGCTCCCATATTAGATCCCATTTGTAGACCTATTACCAGTTTTCCCTCTCTTAGAGTCTCTTCGTCAAATTCTCTTATGTTTTTATCTGAAATCTTAGGACCAAATGCAGGACCATCATATCCATTTTTCTGGGCCTATGAAAACATAATTGAAATTTATTGTTGTTATAATACATACTAAAGTATATAAACATAATGTGATTCATTAATCATTAGTAAAACTATGTCTATTTCTTAAAATCTGACTCATAGGACCATCATACCAATTTCTTTGTAAACATGGCATTGGAATTTTGTTGGTTGAAAACACACACTATATAATAAGCATCTGTTCACTCGACTGTTGTTATTTTAAGATGACAGTAATGACACCACTTATTGTAGTTATCATAATTTAATACCACACGCCAGCTAATGTATCTGTAGGATCGTTATAGTCATTGTTTTGAGTTAGTATATAACACATACTATATACTATCTCTGTGTGTCTATAGCTACATGTAATTGTGTTGTTTATTACAAAAATGACCTATAGTTAAGTTTATCACTACTATTTAAACTTTACTGTTGGTATGTAGACAGATAATTTAACTAAAACTTCCTTTAACTATATGATTATAATAACGGTGTTATCTGGTTATGTATATATGTACTCACTGTGCTTCCAAGTGATATAAAAGTGTTCATCACCTGGTGAAGATAAACATTTATGTCAGAACAGTGGGGAGTGAGATTTAATAAGTGTGATGAAGTATGGAAGTGTAGTTTGTGATAGTAGGAGTAATAAGACTGTGATGAATGTGAAGGAGTAGTTTGGGAGGGTGATTCATATACGTAGGTCACATGACAGACTAAACTAACTATGAACTTATAATAAACGGAATACAAAAAGTTAAAACATTTTTAGTATCATTGGTAGTAAATTTTCTAAAGATTACATGCAATGCATATTAATAATTGGTCTTCTACCCTTTGGAAGTACTAAAAATACTACGAAGTTGTTAAAGAAAATACATAAAGCACTGCATTCTGGAAGTATGGCACAAAGTATGCATACAGAAGGTGGCACTTCTACTGACAAAATCATAAGCTATCATTTATAATTTCACTTTATACTAGTAATGTTCATTTACCATGTTCATATTAACTGCTGAATGAAGGTCTTCAGTTTCAAATAAGTTGTCTCGAGGGACACCATATTCTATACAAGCATCTAAGAAATGCTGAATGAGGTCTCTCTGCAATAATATGAGAAGACAAAATAGTATGTGTTGGAATTTGATGATGTCACATATTTATATAATATAATTATAAATAATTATAAATAATGCCAACTATTATAACTATATATATTATTATGTAATATTATTGTTACTTGATACTATTATGTGCTGTGTGGTTCACTAACTTGTTGAAATGGCCGCTTGTGACTAGGTGGTACACTGGGTATGCGTTTGATGATATTGGTATCTGGATTGAGACTTTTAATGAGCCTATATAACAAACAATACTAAATGAAGTGTACATTGTCAATGGTCATTTGAAATCACAAAAGAACAGCAATCACTGCCATATGGAATGCATTGTATAGCATCATACATCCATTACATATAATAATCAAATGTACATACTTCAGTAAATAAACTCCGTCTTTCAAAGCAACATGGAATTCTTTGCCTTTTATATCTTTGTCAATTTCGTTCATTACTTCAGGATCAGCTTCAGGAAATTGTTCCCCAGTTACACTTTCCATCCATGTTCTACACTCATGCTCAAGATCGACATCATACAATTCTTCCAACTGAATAGTAGATAATACAACACTAAATGATTAATACAATGGTTATATTACCATATACCTTTTGTTGCACTTCAGCATTGATTCCCGATTTTTCTGCTCTGTACTGAGCCATTACTACTAGGCTAGTGTAAAAAGTACTAAATCTAATTAAATAATCGCAAAATTCCGTCAGCCCCACCTACACGGAAAAGAGTGTTGCTATGGAAATAGTTACTGCAAACACAGCGCATCTTGAAGGAGGAGTGGCTCAACTAAAGAGAGTATCTTTGTATATACGATATCATTGAGAAAGAGAGAGATGCTAGTATGAAAAGAAAACATTTGTCACTAGTTTTTGTGCTCTTAGCAACATGGATCGCTCTATCCATGAGTCAAGGTTAGTGTTTTTATACAGTATTAATACATCGGGAACGCCCACTACTTACATAAACTCTGTATAATATTATATATCTATTTTAAATAGTGCATAATTATATTCGTATAATTTGAGTGCAATCAAATAAATAAACGATTAAAATCACTTAAATACATAGATACATGCATGCACATACATACGTGCTTGCAATTGCATATATATACGTACATACGTACATGCATCCATACATGTATGCATACATACATGCATACATATATACATACATAGATGCTGTATTATATTATTACATATAATTTATATGTACATATGTACATTATTTTAAAAATGCTATGTATTTATGCATATATGCATTACATATGTACAACATGCATAATGTTCTATTTGGGAAATTACATCATGTACTCCAGCATGTACATAAGTCAATTATATTTAGGAAACATCATAAAAATCTAACTCAGCTAAATCTTGGAGAATATTCATACTGTATAAACATTACATTATTTACTCACTACTTATGAAATAAAAAAAAATAAAATATTGTTTAATTCACTCTGCTCCTGTACACTTCTTCATGGGTATTTCACTAAATTACATGGTTCTCAGCCCAACAGTTAAGCAGTTAGTTTTGTTAATATTTTTCTACACATTATAGATGCAATTTCTTGTGTGGCATCAGATTTAATTATAATTATATTCATTTCTTTTCAATGATATTCATAGCTACTAAAAGCTATGAAAATGTTATAAAAACCTCACACAGTCAAAAATAAAGGAAAAAGAGTTTAATAAGTAATGTATAATTAATTGAAATCATATGACTTTCACATGATCACTATTTCCATTTTCAGAACCATGTCCAAACAGCATTTGCAATGATGTAGGATTTTGTCAAATTGTCAATGGTGAACCTCAATGTACATGCATACCTGGTTTTACTGGAGACCTATGTGAAGTAGACATTGATGCATGCATAAACGGCCTTTGTCAAAACAATGGAACCTGCACAGACTTACCAAATGGGTTTCAATGTACATGTCTGCCTGGTTTTACAGAACGACAATGTCAAACAAATATTGACGAGTGTGCAAATGACCCTTGTGTAAATGGTATATGCACTGATGGTATTAACTCATATACTTGTGAATGTCAAGTTGGTTTCACTGGAATAAACTGTGAAGAGAATATTGATGATTGTTTACTGAATCTTTGTGATAATGGAGGAACATGTGTTGATAGAGTAGATGAGTACACATGCTCCTGTGTGTCCGGTTTTGCAGGGTTTTATTGTCAGCACGAATCCAATTGCTCTTCAGATAATAACTTGTGTCAAAATAATGGACTCTGTGAAATGAATGAAGGAGTTATGTCTTGTGTGTGTCCAGATGGATATACTGGGGAAATGTGTGAAACTGAGGAAAATGAATGTGACAATAGCACTTGTCAAAATGGAGCGACATGTATTGATAAAATAGGAACCTTTAATTGTCTTTGTCCTGATGGATACACGGATGAAGTGTGTGCTACCGATATTGACGAATGTGCAGTCGATCCTTGCGAGAATGATGGTGAATGTGAAGATTATGTTGGTGGTTTTGACTGTTTCTGTCAACAAGGGTTCACAGGGTTACTATGTCAGATCAATATCGATGACTGCATAGATTTCACTTGTGAAAATGGAGGAATGTGTGTAGATGGCATTAACTCAGCTT
This sequence comes from Petrosia ficiformis, assembly GCA_947044365.1. Taxonomy (NCBI): domain Eukaryota; kingdom Metazoa; phylum Porifera; class Demospongiae; order Haplosclerida; family Petrosiidae; genus Petrosia; species Petrosia ficiformis. The sequence goes on along the minus strand of OX345647.1, from coordinate 502,690 downwards.
TGTGCATGTGTCCTTCAGATTATACTGGAACATTTTGCGAGACCATACTTAATCCTTGCGACAGCGTTCCATGTGGCAACAATGCTACTTGTATACCTGATGATGGTGCTGACTACACTTGTATATGTACACAAGGTTTCACTGGTGAAAACTGTGATGTGGAGCTAACAGCTTGCTTACCTAGTAATCCATGTGAAAATAACGCCACTTGTGAAACTGATGGTATAAATACTTATATATGTCAGTGTCAAGAAGGCTTTACTGGAGAAAATTGTGAGATACTAATAGACTATTGTGATAATGATCCATGTCTAAACTCGGCCACTTGTATTAGTAGAGTTGGTGATTATGAGTGTGTTTGTCCTGACGATTACACTGGAATTAATTGTTCTGTTCAGATCGATCACTGTGAACTGGATACATGCCAAAATGGAGCTACCTGTATAGATTTAGTTGGCAAGTTTGAATGCCTATGTACCCCAGGGTATGAAGGCAGTCTCTGCGACATTGAGATTGATGAATGCTTGTCTGAACCTTGTTTCAATAACGGAACTTGTATTGATGAAATTGCAAAGTACTCATGTCAGTGTGTAGCTGGTTTTACTGGCCAGACGTGTGAGACAAATATCAATGAATGCATTGATGTACAGTGTGAAAATAGCGGCAAATGTAAAGATTTAGTGAACGGTTTTGAATGCATGTGTCTCAATGGGTATACTGGTACATTATGTCAGACTGATATTGATGAGTGTGCATCCCTTCCATGTCTTAACGATGGAACATGTAGTGATGACATTGCTAACTTTACTTGTACATGTCCGTCTGGATTTGATGGTTTCACTTGTGAAGTTGATATAGATTTGTGTGATCCTCAACCTTGTATGAATAATGCTGCGTGTGTTCAGAATCTACAGGATGGATATTTCAACTGTTCTTGCCCTGTTGGTTTCGAGGGAATGTTCTGTGAGCTAGATATCAATGAATGCGATGACAACCTTTGTTTAAATGGTGGATCATGTATCAACAACTATGGTAGCTTTCAGTGTGACTGTCGAGATGGTTTCGAAGGCTTCTTGTGTGAAACCAGTTTCTTTCTTGATTGTCCAGATGACTTTTGCCTCAACAATGGTACTTGTATTACAGCAGGATCTGGCATGGGATCAGGTTTTTTTATATGTGAATGTCCATTAGATTTCACCGGTCCTCAATGTGAGCTCAATTTGAATCCATGTTCTTCAGACCCATGTCAAAACAATGCGACTTGTGAAAATTCACTCCTTGATAGTGCATTTACATGTATATGTGGTCCCGATTACACAGGTCTCTTCTGCGAGACTCTAGATAACAACTGTGCTGATGACCCTTGTCTCAATGGAGGGACATGCATAGATAATCTACTTAATTTCACTTGCGAGTGTTTGCCAGGTTTTACTGGATCTAGATGTGACATAGAATTAGATCCATGCTCATATTCCCCTTGTCAAAATAATGCTACTTGTATCAATGTTGATGGATTTACTTGCATATGCACTCCTGGTTTCACAGGTGCACTATGTGATAATGTAACAAATGAATGTGCAGATAATCCTTGTCAGAATGAAGCTACATGCATAGATGAATACCTCACATATTCTTGTATATGTCCAGCTGATTTTACTGGAGACCAATGTGCAGTAAATCTCAATCCTTGCGCTTCCAATCCTTGTCAAAACAATGCTTCATGTATTAACGATCCAGAAGGTGAAATTTTCTCTTGTAATTGTACTGAAGGTTTCACAGGCTTTTTCTGTAGTATTAACATTGATGAATGTGCTTTCGATCCCTGTATGAATAATGGCACTTGTATTGATGAAATTGCTGGATACACCTGTCAATGTATTGATGGTTATTTTGGAGAAGATTGTGAAAATGAAAGAGACGATTGCGAGGATGTATTTTGCCTTAATGGAGGTTTTTGTGTAGATATCGGTGCGACATTCTTTTGCCAGTGTGAGCCTGGGTTTGGAGGAACTTTCTGTGGTATAGGATTAAATGAATGTGCTCCAGAGCCTTGTGAAAATGGTGGAGTTTGTCAGGATCTAATTGGAGCGTACATATGTGAATGTCCTGCTGGTTACAATGGAACGAACTGTGAGGAGAATATAAACGACTGCATTGATATATATTGTGAGAATAATGGGACTTGCATTGATGGAGTGAATGAATATTTCTGTGATTGTGTTATCGGGTGGACAGGACCATTATGTGAAGCTATGATTGATGATTGTGAAGGTATTCTTTGTCAAAATAACGGAACATGTGTCGACTCTCTGGATGATTTCCTATGTGACTGTGTTGAAGGCTTCACAGGACAATATTGTCAAATTAACGTTGACGAATGTGCGGAAATCGTCTGTGATAATGGATATTGTCAAGACCTCATTAATGGATACCAGTGTGTGTGTGATTTAGGATATACCGGAACATTTTGTGATATTATGATAAACGACTGTGAAAACATACAATGCTTAAATGATGGCATCTGTGAAGACCTCTTAAACAATTTCACATGTAATTGTATATCTGGGTACACTGGTCGATATTGTGAGATTGATATGAATGAGTGTGAGGGTGTTGTGTGTGAGAATGGTGGATCGTGTTTGGACATGATTGGTATGTTTCAGTGTGAATGTTCAGATGGATTTGAAGGCCAGTTTTGTGAGATGAATATTGATGAATGTGCTGGCAATCCTTGTCAGTATGGAGCTTCTTGTATAGACCTAGTCAATGACTTTGAATGTATATGCTCTCCTCTGTACACAGGCCAGAAATGTGATACAGCGATTAATTTATGTCTTGACGAACCATGCCTCAACAACGGTATATGTGAGCCAGGAGTTACAAATGGCTTACCTTCTTATTTGTGTAATTGTATAGCTCCATATCGAGGTGACCAATGCGAAATCAATGACCAGTGTTTATTATATCCTTGTCAAAACAATGGGACATGTATCGCTAACATTACTCTAGGCACATACACATGCGAGTGTGAACCAAACTATTATGATATGGACTGCCAATTCTTTGACTTCTGCTACTCTAGTCCTTGTCAGAATGGAGCTACCTGCAGTAACTTGGAGCTAGCAGAAGGCTCAGGCTCTGGAAACAGTGCCATTCTTCTTCAAGCTGAACCATACACATGTACCTGTACTGCTGAATATACTGGTATTACTTGTGATGAACTAATCACACCTTGTACGAATAGTCCATGTGAGAATGAAGGTACTTGCTCCATTAAGAATGACACCTTTGAGTGTTCATGTTCTATAGGATATACTGGAATTACTTGCTCTGAAGGTATGTGTGTTTGTATTTGTACCTCTGTGTGTGTGTGTCTGTGTCTTTGTGTGTCTGTGTGTGTGTGTTTGTGTAACTATGTCTCTCTGTCTCTGTGTGTGTGTATTAGTGTGTGCATTTATGTGTATGTTCATGGTTACATGTGTATCTATAACATGTCATATCAGTATTATTCTCACTTAATATATATTTTTGTCTTTAGAAACTTCAGATAACAATACTAGACCAACATTTAGAGGAGATTCCTACATAGCAGTCAATGTATCATTTGATGCCATCATTTCAATAACTTTATCAATAAATGCTGAAGATCCTAATGGTCTTATAGTATACGGAATTGGTATCAATAGCTACTTCTCTCTTGGATTAGAAAATGGAATAATCACTGCACATTTATCACAAGGAGATGATTACACAACTTTACAAGCATTAGTTAATGCAATAGTTGATGGTAGTTGGCATTCAATTTCTATTGTAGCAGATGAATCTTCATTCAAACTAATTGTAGATGCCAATATCTACTCCATGGATAGTACTCCTATGAACATAAATCTTTGGTCATCTATATTTTTTGGAGGTGTTTCAAATTTTTCCGTACTACCAAATGCAGTACAACAAAATAGTGGTTTCGTTGGTACACTGAATTCTGCTGTAGTAGTAAATGATGTTGTGGTAGATATTGTAGGTGAAGCACTTTTAGGAGCTAATATTGGAGAAGCTGAAATTGGTCTGTGTGATTCAGATACCTGTAGTGAAGGAGGTATTTGTCAGTTACAAAATGATAGTTACTATTGTTTATGTCCATTGGGATTTGCTGGACAGAATTGTAATGAAGGTATGTGATAACAACATAAGTGACATATATAGTACCTTTGATTATTAATAATACAGTTCAATTTGACATACTCTCTCTCTCTTTCTCTCTCTCTCTCTCTCTCTTTCTCTCTCTCTCTCTCTCTCTCTCTCTCTCTCTCTCTCTCTCTCTCTTAGATCTGGATATACGAGTACCCTATTTCAATGGAAAATCCAACCTTATAATCTCTAATGCACCAGACTCAAATACATCTCTACAAATTGATTTCATCATACTAACAGCAACCTCTGACGGTCTCCTGTTCCTCTTATATGATCCCTCAAGTGACAATAGTGACTACTATTCTCTGGCATTGATAGATGAATTGATAGTGATACAATATGAGATTGGTTCAGAGACAGTTCTACATACCTTTAATCTTACTATTAATGATAATGAATGGCATATCGTTAGCATAAAACATTACGGAGGCTTTGGACTTCTTATCATAGATGGTCTTGAATATTCATACTTAATAAACGATACAGAAAATCTTGTATCAAAATTTACATTATTTCTTGGAGGTATTCCAGCAATTCCATCTATACCTTCAACACTAACACAAAGGAATGGATTACAAGGCTGTATTCGAGACTTTCAAGTGAATAATGATCCAATTGACCTGATATCTGATGAACACTATGGTTTAGGTATTGGACAATGCCCCGAACCAGAATGTTCCTTTGTTATGTGCGGAAACGGAGGCACTTGTGTTGATACTGAAAATAGTTTAGGATTTGTATGTGAATGTCCTCATGGTTATACTGGATTGTATTGTCAGATAGGAGTACCATTATGCTCACCTAATCCATGTCTATATGGAGGACTGTGTGAGGAATATAGCAACAGGACCTTTATGTGTTTGTGTCCATTAGGTACTGGAGGAAGACTTTGTGAGGAAGGTGAGACGTTTGTGTAATTATGATACAATTATGTTATTGTCTTCATTATTATTGTGTTGTTAATGCTATAATCTTATTACTATAGAATTCAACATTACAGTCCCATCATTCTCTTCAAATTCCTATCTCATCTATCCAACACTTACGAATCCAATCAATTCGCTATCCATTTCCATTACATTCATTCCAACTAAAAAAAATGGACTTCTCATATTCAATAGCTTAGCTGATAATGACTTTTCAGATTACATCTCACTAGCATTGATTGACTCGTATGTTGTTTATCAATACAACTTGGGCTCTGGTGCTGCAGTATTACAGAGCAATGATCAAGTAAGTATAGATGAGTTGCATACAGTTACCATAGATCGAACTGGGCGGTATGGATCTTTGATTGTGGATGATCAGCCTATTGTCAATGGTCAGTCAAAAGGAGCATTCACCGGTCTAAATATAGATAGTAATATGTGGTTAGGAGGATACAATCAGTTTATAAATATATCTGCTTTTACTGGTGTTGATGTTGGCTTCTCCGGTTGCATCAGTTTTCTTAGTGTGCATGATGATCTTGTGGATTTGGTAATGTATGCTCAACAAGGATTTGGAGTGGGTGAATGCAATGTCAGTTTATGTACAGGAAATTCTTGTCTTAATGGTGGCACATGTGTTGCGCTAGAAAGCAGTTTTACGTGTGAATGTCCTCCTGCCTACACTGGACCCATGTGTGGAAGTGATGTAGATCCATGTGGTACTGATCCTTGTTTTAATGGCGGAACCTGTGTAGAATTAGCTGATGGATTCAATTTTATTTGTCATTGCCCTCTTGGATATAAGGGTGACTTGTGTGATGAAGGTGAGCCTTATAATCATCATGTATTCATACTAATTATTTTATAATATCAATTATTCTTCATACAGAAGTGGCTGTGATAACTCCTTCATTTTCTGGACAGTCATTCATTCGATACAGCTCTCCTACTGATATTATATCAACAACTGAAATTGAGCTCATTTTTAATCCATTGTCACATACAGGAATTCTACTTTATCTAGGAGATGTCACAAAGTCCCGTGATTTTCTCTCCCTCTCTCTTGTAAATGGACATGTTGAATTCAGATATGATCTTGGATCTAGTCCTGCTGTCATAATCAGCAATGTTAGTGTAAGTTTAGAAAGCTGGCATACACTAAATGCTGTTAGAAATGGTAAAAGTGGTTTGTTAACAATTGATGGTGTTGACACATCTGGCACATCAACTGGTAGTTCTTCATTACTTAATCCAATTGGTGATCTATTTCTTGGTGGAGTAGAAGACTATTCATCTGTATCTATGTTTGCTGGACCTCTAGTGGGCCTAACTGGTTGCATAGCATCAGTACAGGTAGAGTTTACAACTAGTGTCTATATATACTGTCATTTCATAACGATTTCATATTTAGATTGATTCAAGTCTGGAGCTTATATCAGACGCCTTGAGTGGCAGGAATATAGATGAGTGTACTGTAGATAATTGTGCTTTTGATCCATGTTATAACAATGGGAGCTGTATTAACACTGGTGCATCATACACTTGCATATGTGCATTAGGCTATGCTGGAACTAACTGTGAAAGTGGTAAGTAATTTAGTAAAATTTATAATCATTTATTACACTTTCCTTCCTCGTTGCAGTTATTGATTTGGAGGTTCCACTTTTCTCAGGCCAGTATTCATACATTTCTTATCCATCACTCACACAATCACATGCAGTGACGATGATAGAACTACAAATATATCCAAATACTTCAACTGGTCTCATCCTGTTCAATAAGCAATTCGGTGGTTCAGATTATATTGCTATCCTACTAAGAGAAGGAAGAGTGGAGCTGCAGTTTGACCTAGGCTCTGGTGCTGTTATAATTAGGAGCAATTCTGTGATTAGTTTAAATGAATGGCATACAATAGAAGCTTCTAGAACTGGACCACTCGGAAAACTGATTGTTGATAATTCTATTCCAGTGAGTGGTACATCGCCAGGTCTATCAACTATGTTACAGCTCGGTGATAATTTACATCTTGGTGGTGTCCCTGACTACTCATTATTACCAGAGGAATTATATATTAATACCGGATTTTCGGGTTGCATACAGGAACTACTGATATCACAATCTCCTGTCAATTTAATAACGGATGCTGTAGTAGGTTTTGATATTGTAGACTGTTCTGATGTACTGTCATGCCTTAATGAGCCCTGCCTTAATGGTGCAACATGTATTGATGGTATTAATAGCACATTCTCGTGTCAGTGTGCAGAAGGCTATACAGGAAATATGTGTGACACATTTATCAGTGAATGTTCTAATGAGAATTTTTGTCAGAATGGTGGTCAGTGCATTGTAGAATATGTTGATGGGTCACTGGAGGAGGTGTGTAACTGCTCCCTACCGTTTTCAGGGGAGACATGTACAGACAGTAAGTATATATCATTTAATATTGCTATCATTTATAATAACACATTAAAATTATAGGAATACCATTTGACAATGCTCAGTTCAATGGTACTGGTTTCCTAGAGTTTTCAGTGGATGTGATTCCAATAAATTTGTAAGTGCTATACAAGTAATGACGTCTCTTTTCACTGCTACTATTTTTTTTATATTAGCATTAATATCCACACTGTAATTAAGCTTTCAATTACCCCATCTTCTACCGATGGATTATTATTCTACATGGGATCTGTAAGTCCATTTTTCTCTGTATCACTCATTTGCTCTTTCTATCCCTGTCTCTCTAACTATCTATCGATTTATTCATTATTAATTTCTCTTTTTAGACTGATCCAAATACAGGAAACTATTTATTGATTGGACTCAGAGAAGGGAAAGCAGAGTTCAGATTTGATCTTGGTTTAGGAGTAGGAGTGGTACAATCTAATCAACCATTAACAAAAGGAGAAAATCATATGATCACAGTTCAAAGGTACGTAATTATGCGCGTTTATGTACTTATAATTATATAGTGAATATCATTATAATTATAATAATTGTATCATTATTACACAACAGAACTGATAATAGAGGTCAGATTACTGTCAGTGGTCAGGAACCAGTTACAGGGTCATCACCAACAGGTGCTTTTGAATTGAATTTTGATGACGAAAACTTTATATTATATATAGGTGAGCGATTTGTATGTATGTATGTATATAGTTATGTATTCATGTATGTATGTATATATGTATGTTTGTATATATGTATGTATGTATGTATGTATGTATGTATGTATGTATGTATGTATGTATGTATGTATGTATGTATGTATGTATGTATGTATGTATGTATGTATGTATGTATGTATGTATGTATGTATGTATGTATATATGTATGTATGTGTGTATGTATGTATGTATGTATGTATGTATGTGTGTATGTATGTATGTATGTTGTATGTATGTTGTATGTATGTATGTATGTGTGTATGGTTGTATGTATGTATGCACATATGTACGTATGTCATGTATATATGCATGTATGTATTGTATGCATGTATGAAATGTAGGTGTGCATGTATCAGTGTATTTTGCATGTACTTATAGGAGGATCATCAAATGTTCAATTGACTTCATTACAAGAATTCTCATCGGGATTCAGTGGATGTGTTGACGAAGCTATAAAAATTGGATATCCACAGAATACTGAGCCATTATCATTTGATCTATCATCTAGTGGACTATTAGTACAAGCTTGTCCTTCATAGAACTTATAATTATTAATCGTTGTTCGAAATTGGTTTTTGTAAGTACGTAGCTCAATAATTTAAATTATTTTTATACTACATAATTATATTACATGCATAATTATATATCTACACAAACTACAATTTCAATATACCAGTTCAATTATACATTACAGCTACCCATTCCATTCAATATTGTTTTCTTGACGTTGACTAATAAGAAAAGCTGGGTCGAAGTTCTAGTTTATCGGGAACCCGCTAACTTCAGATGTTATAGACAGACAGTTAGTATGACAATAATATTATACTCTTTCTTTACAAAACTGGCTGTGAGACTAATTATATCATACCGTCATGATATGTGAATCATCTCGGCACACTGTAAATCTCAGCCTATGTAGGCCCTGGTTAGCCGCCACTGCAGTTTAGCTAAGGGTGGGGTGACATTTTCTATTTAAAGGTGCAAATGGTTTCTATTTACACTAGTGAACATGAAACTGCCAACTTTGTAACTTTGCAGATGACTAAGCTAAGCCGCTGTGGCATCATGATGAATAATTCTTAATTTGTAAATGAAATGGTACATACGTATATGTACACTGGTACCATTTGTACAAATAAATTATCCCAATATTTTGCTATAAGACAATAAACTAAAAAGAAACAAAAGCAATTAAATGAGTGGGTGTGTACAATGTTAACCACGCCCACCCACGTGGAACAAAACTTCAGCTGCACTGTAGCATGTCATCCTGGAGTGTTGCTAGTAGTGATACTGTAGAAGAGAGGGAGAAAGATGATAGTGAAGACACAATGAAAGACTGTGATGTAACTACTCAGTCCTCAAGAACTGGCAAATTAAATATCTGGGATGATCAAGAGGAAAAACCTTTGCATCAAGTATGATCATAGCTACACACACATACAATATTAGATAATTTATTGTAGATAATACTAAGTGTTGTGTTTGGTGGAGGTCGGCTTGGATTAACGTATTATGCTGCTGATTCTACTCAACTCTTCATCATGCCTGATGTTGCAGAAGCACAGGATCTGGAACTGCTCAAACGAGGTTCTATATGCGAGTATACCAAATTAATGCATCTATTTATAATATCTTTATTCTATTTGAAGTACTAATGGAGATTGAACCTTCTATTATTCTAACAATGTCTAAACAAGACGAGATATTGAAACACGTTCTGACAAATTACGGTACATATATAACTACGATTGTGTATAATTAATACTTCATATTATAGCTGAGTCTGACGTTACCGCAAACATGCACAAAGTTGAAGTATTACCTAGTACTGAATTTAGTTAGTCATCTGTAAATTATTTCTCATATAGTGTGGTTGCATCATGGGATGAACCATTCAATTTTAATGAATTGCATGTTATATTAGTATATTTTCATAGAGTTTGAAGCTTGTCGTAGACGTATTCTATCACTGTATTCATTCCCTGGAGTATCCGTGGAGGCAACAGACGAAGAAAGGATGATAAGAATATCATCTGTGATTCCACTGGAGTCTGTGAACATGGTCTATATTTGCATGTATATATTTACATGTATATGAGTATGTATTTGTTTTTGTTACAGGTTCGGAGTTTAGGAGCACTTATGAAATACTTGGATAAAAACAGAGTTGGAATCGAACTTGAAGAATTTGGTACAAAGATACCAATTCTTTCTATCAAGAGATTCACACTGTAAGTCACCTGGCTATTGATCATAACATGTGATTATCATGTGATAATTTCTTTATTTCTCAGAGACAAACTGGTACAGATGGATGAAACAGCTTACAGGTTTGTTGACTACTATCTAGATATTAGCTAGTAGGTAACATTCAACTACAATTTAGTTCATTACAGATATTTCGTCGTGAGTCCCACCCTTCTGTTTACAAGGTTGGAACGGGTTCTAAAGAAGGACTATCAATGTTTGGTTAGTTGTATTAGCACTCTTCAAGTACATGTATGTACATGTACATGTATTTGTCCTCAGGTATTGCTAATCACACGAGATCTCCTTTAGGAAACAAACTACTCAGGTAATATCAGTAGATCTGTATATCAGATCTCTGTCTATCTATCCTTTATGATATTTTCAGACTGTGGTTTCTACGTCCTTTGTGTGATATGGGTACTCTAAGACAACGACAGGATGCTGTTGGGTTTCTATGTAATCCTAAACATATCGATATTATGAGCTCATTAAGTGATTGCTTGAAAAGTATCAAGAATGTTCCAGTGAGATGAATAGATGGATGGTTGGATGGATGGATGGATGGATGGATGGATGGATGGATGGATGAATGGATGGATGGATTACTAGATAGATAAATGGAGGAATGGATATAAATAGACAGACAGAAATGTGTATGGATGGAGATGAATTCAATAAATTGATGAGTAGATTATGAGCTCTTTGAAGTACGAATTTTTTCTATAGAGAATTTTAGCTCGAATGAATGCATCACAAGCAAGCATAGCGGATTGGCAGTCACTATATAAGGTACATCATACCATTTAAAACCGTGTGTATCTTCATCTGTGCTAATTGCTATAAAGACTGCATATAATGCAATCTGTATTGGTGATATCTGCCACTCTCTTCCTCAAAATATTGATGTATTCAAAAAGGTAATTATAAAGTTCATATTCTATACTATAATATTAAATATATATATTGTACGCAGATCTCTGCTCAGTTCTCTGATGATCTTCCTCGTGTAGCTACTTTGATTAATAAAATCGCAAGTTTTTATTAAATAATTTGTAAAACTGAACTTTATTAATTACCTCATATATAGGTAGATTTTGATGAGAGCATATCTCAAAATCGTTTTTGTGTTAAATTTGGTGTTGATTCCGGTCTAGATGAAAGTATGTTATGCTCTTTAGTACACTTATCATAGAATTTGTTAACTTGTAATTAGAGAAACAGATATATAATGGTCTTCCTGATCTTATGACTAAAGTTGCCTCATCAGAGCTTCAGAAACTTGATGATGAAGTACAAGAATGTCAAGTGATATATTTGCCACAAGTAATAGCCGAATCTGAAATGTCTGAGTGGCTAAGTCATTTAGCTACTTGGAGAGAGCACTTGGCAGTGATCTCACTCTTCTTTGAAAGGTGTTTGTTCTATTTCTTTAGCTTGGATACTTACTCAGATTTCATCGAACATCTTGGATGAAAACAGAAAAACATTTTCAAGTTGATGGAATGGATTTTGTGGTTTGTCTGTGTTTCATGTATAGTATACGATATTTATGATTCTCTTTTAAAAATATAGTTTCTGTCAGAAGATTTTGTACACTACAAAACAACTGCAACTAAAGGTATAATAAGAAGAATGCTCAGCATTAGACATCACAAGTCATTGGTATTGTGTTGCTAGTCATATCAATAGTTATATATTGCTATTGATATACAGGAACTTGTGATAACATCGATCAGGAATAGATATTACCTGACATTGCTAGTCAAAAATAGTGATATACAGGAACTCGTGACAACATCATGAGTAGTTATTACCTGACATTGCTAGTCACAAATAGTGATATTGTGATCTCAGCATGATTAGTGACTCATCACTAGATATATAAAGTGATTATCACTAGATATGACTCACTGATATACACTACGTTTCAACTAAATAGATAGTACAGTCAAGCATCAGTCTAAACTTCTGTAGCTTGGTTGTCATACGTACTATCTACTATATGTCATTTTTCTCATCAGAACTTGATCAGCTGTTGGGAGATACACAGTGCGAAATCAATGGTATATTCTTTTACTAACAACTGATCTCCATATAACAGTGTACTTATAACATATCCCCATAGACTGTGAGACTGCTATAATGCACAGACTACAAAGTGTGATAGTTGAATACACAGAGTCATTACTTACTGTGGTTGAATGCTCTGCCGAATTAGATTGGTTTGTTATTTACATACACATTTATGTACATGTATAGATTAGTAATCTATACATTCACATATACATGTATTTATATATGTAATCTAAGATTACATATATAAATACATATATATGTGAATGTATACCTACTTACATACAGCCTTATATCTTTGGCTTACTTGGCTAAAGAGAGTAATTACACAAAACCGGATTTAACAGAAGATAATGCGATTTATATAAAAGCGGGAAGGTACATATATTTACATATATAATGCACATATTCATTGGATGATACCATTGGTAGACATCCACTTCAAGAAATGTGTGTTTCTCCATTTGTTCCGAATGACACGTGTCTGGATTTGTCTAATGGAAGAATGAAGCTATTAACAGGTCCTAATGCAAGTGGGAAGAGTGTTTACCTTAAACAGGTGAGTATATCCATCAATCTACTCAAATGATGTTTGTACTATAATCCATCTGATGGTTTGATAGAAGCAAACTTAATTTTGATTTACAGGTTGGACTAATAGTTTATCTTGCACATATTGGCAGTTTTGTGCCAGCAGAAGCTGCAAAAATTGGTCTAATGGATGGTATTTTCACAAGAATACAGACTCGTGAATCGGTATCTGTAGGCCAGTCAGCTTTTCTCATTGATCTTAATCAGGTATATGCATTATGTGTGTGTCTGTCTATCTATTTCATTTTGCTCAGAGATGATAGTATTATATTTTTACAGGTTGCCTTAGCAGTTAATAATAGCACATCAAGATGTCTTGTATTACTGGATGAGTTCGGAAAGGGTACAGCAACAGTTGATGGATTATCTCTTCTAACTGCTGTTCTTCGTCACTGGCTTGCTAAAGGAGAGTCATGTCCCAATATCATTGTTTCCACTCACTTTCATTCTGTAGTTCAACAGAAACTATTACCAAATACTAATCTGATTGAATACCTTGTAAGTTTAAGTGGACTAACTATACATCATATTATGTAAGCAGTTCATTGCCGATGTAAGTGTTGTTTTAGCTATCTCAAACTTCTTTCAGTGTGGTATTGTGACTTTTAGATAACTAAACTATAACTGAATCAATGGGTCTACTGTAACAACCGTAAAAACTATAACTGACTTAATTGATGGCCAATAATGGGTGCTTTTAGCGTGTTTTAGTTCATGGCTAAAAATGTGATAAACTAGTCATACTATAACTAAAAGTGGTCATTATTGTAATACTAAACACTAATATAGACAATGCAGACGATCAATCAAGAGGAAGAGCTTGTTTTCTTGTACCAACTAACACAAGGTACTTGTGACACAAGTTATGCGGGTCATATCGCTAATTTAGTTGGACTTCCACAAGAGATTATCAAAAGAGGTGCACAGGTACATAAATATACCTACATGTACCATTCCCATGCACAATGTGTTTGTAACATAGGTATCGGACTTTATTCGTCAGAACGAGCCTATTCCAAAGCTTGAACAGGGAGATGTTGAATCAAGGAATAAAGCGTATGTCTGTGTATATGTACACAGGAAAATGTATATACATCATCTACATGTATTAGGTGTGCCATTATCGTTTCAAGATTCCTGGATTTGGATCTTGATCATGCAGATATCGGATTGTTCTTGAAGGACTTTGTAAAACCAACAGCAGAGGGTGTAATCTGAAATATTATCTCATTATTATAATTAATAACTATACAAAATATTACAGCAGATCATAATATAATATTTATACAATGTGGGTCACTCATCAAATGACTGATTATGTAAGTAATTGTTAATATCATATATTTGCCACTCTAAAGGGTATTCATTATCCCAATATACATGTGAACCAAACCTCCATAAATGATGAGATTTAATGAACTGATTAGACCCCTCTATAACTCCACCATCTTCATCAAGAATTGCGTATTTCTCTTTAGTACTAAAAGCTACTGATAATATGAACTCCATTCTCGACAAACCAGCTTCTTTACCAATTTCACGAGCAATTTCTATTGTAAATTTACTCCTCTCTGAGCTTAAAAGTGTCTCCATTTTTGATTGGCTAGTTATAATTTTCTGTCCAAGCCATGAAATGGTATGCTCATCACCTTGATCAGCTGTTCCCACTATGGAGTTAGCGGCAGTTAGTCGCAAGTTCTGTATTGATTCAATATCTAAATGTGTGTGTGAGTTCAGTGGAATGGAATTAAGAGATGCTGTTATCACATCGTAGAGATCAGGATGTAAGGTTTCTTTGAGTTCATTATTATTACTTGATTTAATGGCCTCGGCAAAATGTAAAATAGCATCTTTTACACCATCCAAGAAATCCGTTGTCTTGAAAACAACACCAGTCACGTTACTAACTACTTTTTTAATTAAGTGAATGCCTGCAAGTCTATTCCAAGCTGGATCATCATTTTGAAATTGTTTAGGAAGGTGTGG
>OX345647.1:480000-485000 GCA_947044365.1 Petrosia ficiformis | reverse complement strand
GGGTTGTGTGTATGTATGTATGTATGTATGTATGTATGTATGTATGTATGTGTGTATGTATGCATGTATGTATGTATGCATGTATGTATGTATGTATACATGTATGTGTGTATGTATGTATGTATGTATGTATGTATGTATGTATGTATGTATGTACGTATGTATAATGTATGCATATATGTATATAATTATAATTAATTACATAGGGTAACATTCCCACATTCTCAACTAGCCATACCTATTCATTGACATGTCCTGCAAGCTCCTCCGGTACCTTTTCCTCCTCTTCGCTTACAGTACCAACCTTTACTGTCCCTACTCTATCAACTCTGCTCCATACTCATAATATTAAACCTCATACTTCACAATTAGAGGATCAAAAGTCGATATCAGACACAGACTCAAATGTCCTTAAAGAAAATATTCCAGAAGACAAAAAGGTATAGAAATAATACAATACCGCGGCATATAAGATTACTCGTGTTCCTTTATCCTTGTCTTTGGAGTCAGTGATGTTTTCCTGCACTATTTTAATAATTATCCTGTTCTTTTTTGTGTATCTCAAATTTCAATTACTTCATTATTGAGTTACAGTATAATCATGTATTAACCTTATGACATTAAACTATACACTATAGTACATATAAGTTATTGAGTTACAGTATAATCATGTATTAACCTTATGACATTAAACTATACACTATAGTACATATAAGTTATTGAGTTACAGTATAATCATGTATTAACCTTATCATATTAAACTATACACTATAGTACATATAAGTTATTGAGTTACAGTATAATCATGTATTAACCTTATGACATTAAACTATACACTATAGTACATATAAGTTATTGAGTTACAGTATAATCATGTATTAACCTTATGACATTAAACTATACACTATAGTACATATAAGTTATTGAGTTACAGTATAATCATGTATTAACCTTATGACATTAAACTATACACTATAGTACATATAAGTTATTGAGTTACAGTATAATCATGTATTAACCTTATGACATTAAACTATACACTATAGTACATATAAGTTATTGAGTTACAGTATAATCATGTATTAACCTTATGACATTAAACTATACACTATAGTACATATAAGTTATTGAGTTACAGTATAATCATGTATTAACCTTATGACATTAAACTATACACTATAGTACATATAAGTTATTGAGTTACAGTATAATCATGTATTCCCCTTATGACATTAAACTATATACTATAAAATCATTGCAAATGTTTCAAATGTAAGCTCGCAAACTTAATTATTTTACGCTAAGTTACGCTAACTTCAAGCAAGAGGAAACCTAGATATTGCGCAATATGTAGTTAACATGTTATTAATTACCACCTCAGAAAATGTAATGATATCCTTCCTCATTATTGTGTTAATTATATCTTCTTTCTGCAGCCTACAACTGGTAAAAAGCGTCATCTTCAAGATGATGACGATCTTATGGCTATCTACGATAAACCATACATCGGACAACATGATCAAGGGATACCCTTCACTCATCCGCTGAAAAGAATCAAAAAATATTAACCTATTGTTAATTGGCTGCTATCAATATCATGTGTATAAGAGTTATATTTCTGTTTAGTCACATGCTAGTCATGTGATGCTATATTCTATGTTTGTTATGTTATATGGCTATAAATTATGTTAAACAAACTAGTTAATTATTCATGAGGTGTGTTAATAATTGGACACACCTACAAAGATATAAACAGCTACAGCAAAGTTTAGTATTTTTCTGCCAGTAACAAATAACATGGGATGCTTAGGGAACAAGAACTTTGCGATGTGAGTTTCAAGTCATGTAATCACATGTTAATCACGTGATAATGACTCGTCCTACAGATTAATAGGGCTAGCCTTGACTGCTACTCTAGGTGTCATCCTCTTGTTTATCGGATGTGCCTTACGTTATGAAAAACCAGGAAAGGACATGTAAGATCACGTGACTGATTATGTTTGTGACTTTATAATTATTTTACTTCATTGTAGAGTGAATTGGTGGGGTATATTTGTACGTAAGTTCATATGTATGTGTATGTGTGTACTTGTTAAAATCTGACGTTCTTATAATTATGTAGTTATATTCTATTTAATATCTCCTATACCAATTACATTGGCAAGATGCTGTGTGATAAAGGAAGCTGCACAACCCGAGAGTCTGTGAGTGGAGTCTTTATAACTTGTTCATATATGTATTATATAAATCAATTCACACACATATGTATGCACACACACACACACACAGTAACCTACTGAGTGAGATATGCTATTTCATTTCTGCTTGTATAGTAGTTTCGGCATTTGGTAAGTTATGAGGTTCTCTCGTATTTCAGTAATCCCATTTCATTTTTTATGAACAGGTCTACCATTTGTGTTAGCAAGAAACAAGATTGTAAGTAACATAATAAAGATCTCTATTTTCTTATGTACATACATCTTTATTATACATCTTTATTATACATGTATGTCTAAATTGAGAGACTTATGTACCTTACATGTACATGTAATCATATCTATATACAACAAACATAATTAAGGCATGTACATATACAGTACATATGCCATGCTATATACATGTAATCAAGTGCTATATACATGTACATGCATGTACATGCATGTACATATACAGTACATGTACATGTAATCAAGTGCTATATACATGTAATCAAGTGCTATATACATGTACATGTATGTACATATACAGTACATGTACATGTAATCAAGTGCTATGTACATGTACATCAGGTATAACATTATACATGTACATATAATTAAGGCATGTACATAAAAAAACTACAGTATACAGGACATGTACATGAAATCAGTGCTTGTACATGTACATGTACATCGGGTATAATATTATACATGTACATGTAATCACGTGGTACATACAAGTACATGTATGTACATGTAATTTTACTATAACTTTCTATGTGAAATTATCATTGTTGATGTATTTTTAGATTGAGATCGGAGCAGCTGTTTTCATTGGAGGAGCAAATATATTTGTATTCTCTACAGTCTATTCATTTGTTGTATACTTTGTCAAAGAGGATGAATGGGAATGGTAACCATGACAACCAATGTACACGTACCTGCTTCATATAAAATATCAAACCACTTCCATTGTTAAAATTATAATAAATGTTTTTAAATATTTTATGTATAACATACAATAATTGTTTTGTATGAATATTTGATGTTTACATGAACATATATTATATATATATATATATATATATATAATTATATTATAAAAGTTGACAAATTTGGGCTTGTGTTGACAACAAATCCACATACTGAAACTAAGGAATAATTAATTTAAAGTACTACAGGTCGGTTGCTATGACAACTAAAACAAAAATAATTTTGATGAGTAGATTGATTGTAAAATTGATTTTACAAAGATATGCATTTTTTTTTATGAGAGAGAAAATGATTGTTCTATTTTTACAGGGCCATTGTTGGGTTCATGGAAAGATAGTATTTCAGCTTTCAGTTCTATATTCAAACAACGATGGTCATTGGAATTTCTAGTACAACAGAATGAACCTCTCATTAAATCACCTAGATGTTAGAATGAAGAATGATTGTAATATCATGTAATAGTGTCGTTTGTACAACAATGAGTTTAATGACCATTTTTAGATTAGCATGTACTTGTAGATTCATTGCCATGGTAACCAGATGTATTCTATTCTTCATAGACTATTAGTTTTAGTCAACTGCTTCAAAATATATTATAGTAGATGCCATTGCCATGGTAACTAGATGTAACTAGATTCCTCATAAACTAACCACTTTCGATCACTTTGTTATATATACAATCATGTATACTTAACTATAAAGTCCCATTAGTACAAGCCAATATCATTATAGTAATTGTAGTATGCTTATAATATGACACTCGGCATCTGTTTCTAGCCGAGGGGGATTGAGGCAATAATAGGTCTGTGATGCCCTTAAATGTTCTGGGCCACACGCATGCTACACTGACAGAGAGAGCAAGCATGTCCTTTGCCGAGAGGCTTGGGTAATCTTGTGAGTCTCTGTCGTGCTGGGGATAGATGTTTAGCACTACCTTACAATTCACTATCAATACATCACCTGTTAGTACTTTCACAGGTTCCCGAAAGAAGAATACTGTTTGTTTCCAGTGAGTGGGTGTGTCTTGAGGACTTGTACTAAAATACACACGATATGTTGGTACCTCAAACCCTATATCAAAATAAGCAACAAGCGCCTATGAAGAGAGAACCCAAATGAAGGTGTGTCTATAATGATAGTACCCCAACGTACGTGACAGTGAGTATTGTGTTGCATTGTGAGTGAGAAACGAGATTCAAATTCCAGATCGGTAGGTATGACTTTCGTTAAGTCAAATTTCTAATATATTTGATATAAAATTATAAATATTTAATAAATAGCTGTTATCTTACTTTGATTACATCATCAGATGATATCAGACTATATTGATCCACAGTCATTATAACTGCTTCTCTCAACACATCTTCTTTCATACAACTCATCTTAAAGCCTAAAGAGACACCAAACATAACAAAGAAGAACTAATTAACTGGACACATACCTCCTATATCATCCCAGATACCTACATGACACTGGTATTCATACTCGTCTCCCATGGCAACCAAACTCAGACTGCAACGATTTGGATAAACTGTAGAATTATAATTACATATATAATATATAAGTAAGATCAAAGACAGGAAAGGTGAGGCAATTTCAGAAATTCAAGATTTCTCTGGTACTGTTACAGTATATGTTGAACTTATAAACTACATGTATTTATTACTGTAATGATTAACAATAAATGTTGGTCTGATATTATAACAGACAGTAAAATCATGAAGTAGTTTATCCTTGGTACTGACTGTGGTGTTTCCGGAATTGCCTCATATCACCTTAATGTATTATCATAATGTATAATGCTAAAAT
>OX345647.1:472500-477500 GCA_947044365.1 Petrosia ficiformis | reverse complement strand
ACACTTTCTGGTAGGTTTTAGGAAGGAATGCTAATTTCATATTGATTGCATTCCATTTTCAATATTAATAGAATTATGTCTGCGTATATAGGACTGTATGTATATGTATGCATGTATTTATCATTTATGTATGTATGTATGTATGTATGTATGTATGTATGTATGTATGTATGTATGTATGTATATAATTATATATACATACATATGTTTTGATGACAAATTCAAATGTTTTTCGTAGCATCTACAGGAGGTATAGATTGTGTCCAAATATTGAGTCCCGATATGATGGGTACAAAGATGCTGTTAGCAGCAGGTAGTCGTGACCATTTGATATATTTATGGAGAAAGAGGAATATGGATGAATCTGTTCGTTCAATGAGAGAATATATTACTACTGAACTGGATGGACACAGGGTTAGCATAGGATGTGGACGGACGGATGAATGGATGGATGGACGGATGGATGGACGGATGGATGGATGATGGATGAATGGATGGATGGATGGATGGATGGATGGACCGATGGTCAGGCAGATGAATGGATGGATAAATAAATGATAATATTGGCTAGATGTATCTTATCTCCCATTAGGGTTGGGTGTGGTGTTTGGCTAGTAATAAAGACAGTCCTAATCTCTTGTGTTCAGGAAGTTGGGATCATGATGTTAGACTGTGGGATATTCGTATTGGACAATGTGTACTACATATTCAGTATGTATATTAATAGAAAATGTAGCCTCATTCCCATGGGATGTCTCTATATGTACTACATACATGTATTCCATGTATATTACTAAAGAATGTAGCCTCATTCCCAGACTATGGCATGTATATTACTAAAGAATGTAGCCTCATTCCCAGACTATGGGATGTCTCTATATGTACTACATATCCAGTATGTATATTAATTATTAAGGAATGAAGCTTCATTCCCAGACTATGGGATGTCTCTATATGTACTACATATTCCATGTATATTACTAAAGAATGTAGCTTCATTCCCAGACTATGGGATGTTTCTACATGTACTACATATTACTAAAGAATGTAGCCTCATTCCCAGACTATGAGATGTTATTATATACCAGCCACATTCCTAGGATTTTAGTGGATATTGTAATACAGGAGTGGACCTGATATCATTATTTCACTAAACTTTTGTATTTTCAATATTTAATGCTTTTAGCAAAGAACACAAAGCTGCCGTTCTGAGTCTTGCACTTCCTGAACACGATGTCCTTTTGAGTGGAGGATTTGATAAAAATATTCGTAGATTTGATATCAGAGATAAGAATCATCGAGGGGAGGTGTGTGGTACTCATGTAAAATCTGTATTATCGGTAGTATCTGATAATAATTATATATATTCTGGAAGTGATGATAAAACTATTAGATTATGGGATGTGCGGAGATTAGGTGAAGAAGTGAGGAAAGTGAAGGTTAATAAATGTTCGTAATTATAATGATTGTACATGTGTGTTAATTGCACAATGTGTTATAATATGTATGTATGTCTTTCTGTTTGTCTATCTGTATGTCTGTCTGTCTGTATGTCTGTCTGTCTTTCTGTCTGTCTGTATGTATGTATGTATATATGTCTGATTGCCTGTCTATGTTTCTGTTTGTTTATATACATCTGTATGTGTATCCAAATGTGTGTGTGTATGTCTGCATTTATGTTGTATGTATATGTCTGTGTGTGTCTGTGTGCATGCATGTGTGTATGTATTTTATTGTTGTGTTATTATATACATATAATTGTTAATGTAGCATCAATCTTCAGTGACTAGTATGTGTTTGAATCATGGTATACTATCAGCAACAGTTGGAAAGAATGTTCATTTTCTTAATATATCTCAAGGGCAGTTAGAACCAAAAGCTGTGAGTACTGAGTACACTATCATTGAAGGAAGCTAACGATAGCTGTTTTATTGGGAGTATAGTATTGACATTATTATGAATGATTGAATATGTGAATGAATAGGAACTGTTGGACTAACAGACAGATACTGGCTGATAGACAGTTAGACTTATGAATATAATTATAGGATAAACACATAGACACTTCAAATTATAATTTTACAAACACACACTTGATAATCCGGTTGGACTAGTTTACTGATAATGCATCTTCTCACAGGAATTTGACCCGGGTCATGCTACACCTCTAACCTCGGTATATCATGATATGGGTATGATAGTCACTGGATCTAAAGATCATTCAGCTCGTATACACACTATGACAGTACCTCATCAATGTCTAAAAATATTTCCTCATCTAGCAGACGTTACCGATGTAAGATATCACTAATAATGATACTATTTATAGACTACGTAATGATACTATTAATAGATTAGATAATGATACTATTAATAGATTAGATAATGATACTATTAATAGACTAGATAATGATACTATTAATAGATTAGGTAATTCTATTAATAGACTAGATAATGATACTATTGATAGATTGGATACTATTAATAGACTAGATAATGATTTTATTAATGGATTTGATATACTAGATGAAAACTGTTTAATAGATTACACAGTTATAAATAATCTTTAGGGGCAGTCCCTAACAAATACTATTTTCATTGTTTATTTAATTCATATCCTGTTTTTTGCAGGTTCATTTCAGACTGGGAGCTTTGGCTGTGGGTTCATCAGATAGAACAGTGTCTCTGTGGTTTCCAAAGTTTCTTTTCTAATATAATATAATCATTTTATTAGTGAAAGGATTAAGTTTAGTGAAAGTATTAATTTGTGTTTTATCTAGGGAATAAATAATTTTTAAATTATTATTTATTTATATATTATTTTAAAGACAATATTGTAAACAACATTCTTGATTTGCAACAACAAGGACTTTCACTGTACCTGGTCAGTAGACTATAGTATTGACAGGAGACAAGTCATACTGCAGACTCTGGGTCTAAACTGTAACTACATCCTCTGGTTGTCAGAGAGTACTACAATTGTGCTTAGCAAATTCGATTCAAATCTTGCAGAAGAATTATTTACTCGCTCAAATATGAGTAGTTTGATGTTAGTGCTGCTGGTGATGGTGATGAATGTGAATTGTGATGAGAGTATGTCCCTCTCTGCCTCACCTGAAATATCATTTACATTATCCATGTTCTTTCTTGAATCCCCTACATCCTCACTTGAACTTCCTACATCTACGTTCTTTCCTGAATCTACTACACTGATGTTCTCATTTGAATCCTCGTCTGAATTCTCTACATCTATGTTCTTAACTGAATCCCTTACATCCTCCCCTGAATCCCCTACACTGATGTTCTTATCTGAATTCTCACCTGAATTCACCACATCTATGTTCTTTCCTGAATTCCCTACAACCTCACCTGAAATATCATTTACACTGATGTCCTTACCAGAATCTCTAACAGCCTCACCTGAAATATCATTTACATCTATGTCCTTATCTCCAACACCTTCATTCTCACCTGAATCCCCTACACCCTCACCTGAATCCCCTACACCCTCACCTGAATCTCCTACACCCTCACCTGAATCCCCTACACCCTCACCTGAATCCCCTGCACCCTCACCTGAATCTCCTACACCCTCACCTGAATCCTCACCTGAATCTCCTACACCCTCACCTGAATCCCCTACACCCTCACCTGAATCCCCTACACCCTCACCTGAATCTCCTACACCCTCACCTGAATCCCCTACACCCTCACCTGAATCTCCTGCACCCTCACCTGAATCTCCTACACCCTCACCTGAATCCTCTACACCCTCACCTGAATCCCCTACAACCTCATCTGTAACATCTACAACCTCATCTGTAACATCCTTGTTGTCAAGCACCAGTTCATCCGCCCTATCTTCTTTCTCCTCATCCTCTTCCTCACAAGCGTCCTCATCGTCTGAAACATCCAGTTCATCATCTGAGCCTTCATCTTCTTCTGCCGTTACTAGAACAACAACTAGTTCATTGGGAGCTGCTGTTGGAGGGGCTATTGGTTTACTTATAATAATAGTTGTAATAGTAGCAATATTTATCTTCATTGTGGTGATTGTAAGAAGGTATGTATTTATGTATCAGTCTTTACAAATTATATAGTTTATATTATCATGTGAGCAACTTAAAACAGCAGTGGGCATTTGGATATAAAATTTTTCATCTATGTATATATGTATGTATATAATTATATGTACACAAAACCAATATGCTTCTATATGTGATGTATTATAATATATACATGTATGTACTTATGTATTATGTGTACATGGAATCAATATGCTTCTATGATAATGATTGCATTATTTCTCATAGAAAGAAGACAGTCAGAAGTTATAAATTGGGACCTCTATTGGATGAATCAGATAATGCCATTGTGTTATCAGAACTCACTGAACCTATTCTCAAAAACACAAATGCAGATCTGGAATCCACTTTCACTCGTTAGTCAATATAAACAATGTTATAATTATACTTATTAGATGACCAGCTGTCTATATATATATATATAATATTTTTTTGTGATTTTTCAAACATTCAATGATTACCTAGATTAGAAATAGAACACCATCCTAATATACTATATTATTAACAATAATATCAAGACTCATCTAGAATACTATATAATATACACTATAAATATTATTATCATATTTGTACATGTGTATATACATGCACATGTACATATATACATAACATGCATACATACACACATACATACATACATACATACATACATACATACATACAACATACATACATCCATATATACACACATACATACATACATACATACATACATACATTTATACGTACATACATACATACATACACACATACATACATACATACATACATACATACATACATACGTACATACATACATACATGCATACATACACAAACATTTACACTTACATATGCATTCATAAATGCAAACATATGTGTTTTGATAAGTAAAACATGATGTTTATACTCACAATATCATTTAAACACTCATAA
>OX345647.1:352500-467500 GCA_947044365.1 Petrosia ficiformis | reverse complement strand
TTCTAATTCATCTACCTATCTATCCATGCACTCATCCGTTCATTCATCCATTAATCAAACCACTCATTCATTATTCATTAATCCATCCATCCAATCATCTATCCATCCATCAATTTATCGATCCTTCAATCTATTTAATTAGAAGCGTCAAATATCTTCCAGTGAGTGTATTCAGTTTCATTTCACAACCTGGCCAGATATGGCTGTACCAACAGAATTGAAATCAATGATAAGATTTGTACGAAATGTTAGAAAACGTACTAAAACTAAAACCATCAATAGTCCTATAGTAGTACATTGCAGGTAATATCATATATAATATTATATTATTATGTATGTATAGACGTATGTATGTATGTATGTATGTATGTATGTATGTATGTATGTACGTATGTATGTATGTATGTATGCAGGAGCCCATGTATGTAAGTACGTATATCTGTATGTATATCTGTATGTATGTACATGCTTATGTATGTATGTATGTGTGTATGTATGTATGTATGTATGTATGTATGTATGTATATATGTATGTATGTATATATGTATGTATTTACGTATATATGTATGTATGTATGTATATACTTACGTGTGTATGTATGTATGTATATATGTATGTATATATGTATGTATGTATGTATGTATGTATATATGTATGTATGTATGTATGTATGTATGTATGTATGTATGTATGTATGTATGTATGTATGTATGTATGTATGTATGTATGTATATATGTATGTATGTGTGTATGTAATTGTGAGATGTTTCATCTCAAACTGAATAAATAGTTATATTTATATGGTATAGTGCTGGTGTTGGAAGGACTGGTACATTTATGGCTATTGATGTGATGTTGCAAAGAATGGAAAATGAAGGAGACATTAACGTCAAAAAATATGTGTTGAAAATGAGAGCTCAGAGACCTAGTATGGTACAAACACTGGTCAGTATATTATCACTCATGATCAGTATATTACTACTTGTGATCAGTATATCATCACTTATGAGCAGTATATTATCACTCATGATCAGTATATTACTACTCGTGATCAGTATATTACTACTCGTGATCAGTATATTACTACTTGTGATCAGTATATCATCACTTATGATCAGTATATTATCACTTATGATCATTATAATTATTACTACTCATGATCAGTATATTACTACTCATGATTAGTATATTACTACTCATGATCAGTATATTATCACTTATGATCAGTATAATTATTACTACTCATGATCAGTATATTACTACTCATGATTAGTATATTACTACTCATGATCAGTGTACTACTACTCATGATCAGTATATCATCACTCGTGATCAGTATATTACTACTCATGATCAGTATATTATCACTTATGATCATTATATTGATTAATCACATATACTTGTAATAACTATTTGTTCTTTTCATCCATTAGCCTCAATATCTGTTCATATATGATTGTTTGTTACATGAATATTTGTATGGAGAAACAGAAGTTAATAGAGAGGATATATCTACTCATTATGATAATCTGATGGAAGTATTTCCAGACAGTGAAGAAAGCAGAATGGAGAGAGAATTTGAGGTTTGTATGTTTGTGTGTATGTATGTATGTATGTGTGTATGTATGTATGTATGTATGTACGTATGTACGAATGTATGTATGTATGTAGCTATGTATGTATGTATATATGTATGTACGTATAATGAAACAAACATTATTATAATTATATAAAGTATAAAGTACATGTATATTATTATATGTAGGGTGCAGGTGCAATCCTTGTTCCTGATTCTTCATTTCTGGAGGTAGCAACAGATCCTATTAATATCAAAAAGAATAGAAATGGTGCTGGAATACCTCGTTAGTAACATTTATATACTAATTAACTAAATTATAATCATTTAATTACGCAGTGGACATAAATAGAGTCCATTTGAATGATCCCTACGGAACAGGCAGTGACTATATTAATGCTAGCTATGCTGGGGTAATGTGTTGATGCCCTTTGAAAATTAATTTATAATTATATGATAATATATCAGGTTTCTGGACGAAGAGCGGAGTATGTTTTAACACAGCATCCATTGAAAGAAACTATAAATGATTTCTGGAGAATGATGTTAGAACGTAACTTCAGTACCATTGTTATTCTGGGACCTGTTACTGAAGAGGTCTGTTCATTTTAATTATATTTACACGCTTGTTTACTAGCTACTTGTTTACTAACTACTTGTTTACTAGCTACTTGTTTACTAACTACTTGTTTACTAACTACTTGTTTACTAACTACTTGTTTACTAACTGCTTGTTTACTAACTACTTGTTTACTAGCTACTTGTTTACTAACTGCTTGTTTACTAGCTACTTGTTTACTAACTACTTGTTTACTAACTACTAACTACTTGTTTACTAACTGCTTGTTTACTAACTACTTGTTTACTAACTACTTGTTTACTAACTACTTGTTTACTAACTACTTGTTTACTAACTACTTGTTTACTAACTGCTTGTTTACTAACTACTTGTTTACTAACTACTTGTTTACTAACTGCTTGTTTACTAACTACTTGTTTACTAACTACTTGTTTACTAACTACTTGTTTACTAGCTACTTGTTTACTAACTACTTGTTTACTAACTACTTGTTTACTAACTGCTTGTTTACTAACTACTTGTTTACTAACTACTTGTTTACTAACTACTTGTTTACTAACTACTTGTTTACTAACTACTTGTTTACTAACTGCTTGTTTACTAACTGCTTGTTTACTAACTGCTTGTTTACTAACTACTTGTTTACTAACTACTTGTTTACTAACTACTTGTTTACTAACTACTTGTTTACTAACTACTTGTTTACTAACTACTTGTTTACTAACTGCTTGTTTACTAACTACTTGTTTACTAACTACTTGTTTACTAACTACTTGTTTACTTGTTTACTAACTGCTTGTTTACTAACTGCTTGTTTACTAACTACTTGTTTACTAACTGCTTGTTTACTAACTACTTGTTTACTTGTTTACTAACTGCTTGTTTACTAACTACTTGTTTACTAACTACTTGTTTACTAACTACTTGTTTACTAACTACTTGTTTACTTGTTTACTAACTGCTTGTTTACTAACTGCTTGTTTACTAACTACTTGTTTACTAACTGCTTGTTTACTAACTACTTGTTTACTAGCTGCTTGTTTACTAACTACTTGTTTACTAACTGCTTGTTTACTAACTACTTGTTTACTAACTGCTTGTTTACTAACTGCTTGTTTACTAACTACTTGTTTACTAACTACTTGTTTACTAACTACTTGTTTACTAACTACTTGTTTACTAACTGCTTGTTTACTAGCTACTTGTTTACTAACTGCTTGTTTACTAACTGCTTGTTTACTAACTACTTGTTTACTAACTACTTGTTTACTAACTGCTTGTTTACTAACTACTTGTTTACTAACTGCTTGTTTACTAACTACTTGTTTACTAACTGCTTGTTTACTAACTACTTGTTTACTAACTACTTGTTTACTAACTGCTTGTTTACTAACTGCTTGTTTACTAACTACTTGTTTACTAACTACTTGTTTACTAACTGCTTGTTTACTAACTGCTTGTTTACTAACTGCTTGTTTACTAACTGCTTGTTTACTAACTGCTTGTTTACTAACTACTTGTTTACTAACTGCTTGTTTACTAACTGCTTGTTTACTAACTGCTTGTTTACTAACTGCTTGTTTACTAACTGCTTGTTTACTAACTGCTTGTTTACTAACTGCTTGTTTACTAACTACTTGTTTACTAACTACTTGTTTACTAACTACTTGTTTACTAACTGCTTGTTTACTAACTGCTTGTTTACTAACTGCTTGTTTACTAACTGCTTGTTTACTAACTGCTTGTTTACTAACTACTTGTTTACTAACTGCTTGTTTACTAACTACTTGTTTACTAACTGCTTGTTTACTAACTGCTTGTTTACTAACTGCTTGTTTACTAACTGCTTGTTTACTAACTACTTGTTTACTAACTACTTGTTTACTAACTACTTGTTTACTAACTGCTTGTTTACTAACTACTTGTTTACTAACTACTTGTTTACTAACTACTTGTTTACTAACTACTTGTTTACTAACTACTTGTTTACTAGCTACTTGTTTACTAACTGCTTGTTTACTAACTGCTTGTTTACTAACTGCTTGTTTACTAACTACTTGTTTACTAACTGCTTGTTTACTAACTGCTTGTTTACTAACTGCTTGTTTACTAACTACTTGTTTACTAACTACTTGTTTACTAACTACTTGTTTACTAACTGCTTGTTTACTAACTACTTGTTTACTAACTACTTGTTTACTAACTACTTGTTTACTAACTACTTGTTTACTAACTACTTGTTTACTAGCTACTTGTTTACTAACTGCTTGTTTACTAACTACTTGTTTACTAACTACTTGTTTACTAACTACTTGTTTACTAACTGCTTGTTTACTAACTACTTGTTTACTAACTACTTGTTTACTAACTGCTTGTTTACTAACTACTTGTTTACTAACTACTTGTTTACTAACTACTTGTTTACTAACTGCTTGTTTACTAACTGCTTGTTTACTAACTGCTTGTTTACTAACTGCTTGTTTACTAACTACTTGTTTACTAACTACTTGTTTACTAACTACTTGTTTACTAACTACTTGTTTACTAACTGCTTGTTTACTAACTACTTGTTTACTAACTGCTTGTTTACTAACTACTTGTTTACTAACTACTTGTTTACTAACTGCTTGTTTACTAACTACTTGTTTACTAACTACTTGTTTACTAACTGCTTGTTTACTAACTACTTGTTTACTAACTGCTTGTTTACTAACTACTTGTTTACTAACTACTTGTTTACTAACTACTTGTTTACGATGTTAATTGTTACAATTTCGCATAGTTTTTCACTTACTATCCTTGTTTTTAAAACCTGTTTGTAAATACAAGATTTTTTTAGTATTTAGTTATACATTTTTAAAAATTTACAATGATTTTTACTTGATGACAAAGGAGGAATATTGGCCAATGGAGAAGTCACTTGACTGTGACAGTATAAGTGTAATTCTGACAGAAAGCGATGAAAGTGATCATGTAAAGGTATGTATGTATGTATGTATTTATCTGAGTACAGTTCTTTCCAAGTACTCATCAGGCCATTGTATTATATTTTGTTTATATTCGCTCGTAATTAGGTGATGATTTTTGAGATAGAATGTGAAGAAACTGAAGAATGTATGACTGTGAAATTATTTCATTTATTTGATTGGCCAACTGATGACGTTCCAACAAGCACTTCAGGTTTGTTAAGTGGTTGAATGGACAAAAGGATAATGGAGTAATGAACGATTTTACTAATTGATGAATGGACTAATGGATGAAGGAACTGATGAATGAATGGACTGATGGATGAATAGACTAATACAAATAGACTAATGGATGAATGGACTAATAGTTGAATGGACTAATGATAATAGAATTGACATGATTTTTAATACACAACTAAATTTAGTCATGGTTAATTTATTTTCAGGAGTTCTCGAGTTGTCCACACTTCTGCATGAACATGGAAAAGGATTGACTGTAGTACATTCATCATCAAGGTAATCATGTCATGTGATCAGTCTATTAATATTCAATGATTATACTCATTTAGTATACAAGAGGAGTGTAGTGGAGTGTTTTGTGTTATCCATTCATTGAATTGGAAGTTAATAGATGGAAATCAAGTAGATATAATGCAGAGTACACGACGTGCATTACAACAAAGACCAGGTTGTATTACAAACAAGGTTTGTCTATATCTATTGATATACTGCACTATTAACTCGTCATTATTTCATTACAGGAACAATATCAGTTTATATACGAGGCTCTTATTGATGGTACTAACTGATATAAAATGTTACTACGTATAATTATATGATATAATTATTATAGTAATGTATTATTTACAAACTCATATGTACTAACCATTTTAGCACTTTTTTTTAGTTTTGATCCTTTTAATTAATTCTTATTAGTAAATGTAAGTCTTATTTCAATAGTTAATAGAGATTATTAGTTTGCAATGGAAGTATACTATGGTTGGACCTTAAACTACTGCGCATGCCCAGAACATTATCATAAATTATATAAGCTCGGCATTTCTCATTTCGCACTCCGGAGTGACCAGAGTGATCATTCTCCACTAAATCAAAGAAAGATGTTTCTATACGAGCATTATCATACAAGTACACATATAATAAAAACTAGTTTTGTAATTGGTATATGCTGCGAGAAGTAATGATTATTCTACAGTGCATACCCAGAAGATAGTATATTACTACAAGTCTTGGAACAGTGAATGTTTGGGTTTACCAAAACACTGACAGAAGTAACAGTGAAGTATTATAATATATAATTAGTTAAGCTATAAGGTTGCAATGTTAACAGTTATAGTTTCAATAAGACACTGAAACAACAATTTACATGGTCTATTAAATATTAATAGTCCTGCATAAGCTTGCATTTGGTGTGTATTTCTGAAAGAAAAGTTCCATTGGTTACTGCATTTACTAAGTATATACTGTTTTGATAAACATCTTTTGTAACATCATCATTTTTCTTTGCTATACGCTCTGTCACCACCATATCATTCTTGATTGTATCTTTCACACCACCATCATTAAACTCTAGTTTGTGTATAGATGGACAAAGATCACAAGGAGGGCTCATGAAAGAGTGGTGGCCTGCAACTGAAAAAAAGATCACTGAGTAGTGCTCACCTCTGAGGGGAAGATAAGAAGGGCTCTAGTTTGAAGGATGGACATAGCCTGCAGATCACAAATAAGAATATACATGATATTTTGCACTAGGATAAAATACTAGGACTAATTTTGTCTTACCAAGATAATTTTGAAATACTTAATGATCCAAACAATTTGTTGTATGTACAGAGAGAGAGGTGTTGTCTGATTGTATATTACTGATACTAAACTGGATATGTGTTTCAGATTAGGAGCTATTCTCTCTCGTGAGCTTCTGATATTAATTACTATGAGAACATATACATATATGTATGTATACACATGTTCTCTAATGAATATGTCCATAATATCTACATATTTGGAGTATAGTAATGTGTATTATTATGTTTTATTATAATTATATGTGTGTAGTTATAGATGACTCCATACATACATGTAGTAATCTAGTTAAGCATCACCCAACCTACCTTAACTGTGGTTAAGCTCATGGAGAAACATTTCTGTTCTCTTTTGTGCAACTGGTATTTCTAAAGCACGAGTGTTATATAGAGTGTTCGGTATTGATAGTCCTCCATTGTGTGTTTTGCAGTATCTTGTGGCCACTGCAATGTGTTCACGTTTACTAAGATGTTTATATATCTTTGTACTTGGAGGTAAGTTGAAAGGCATAAATCTGAAAATTATGGGTTTTGTGTTTGTGGATGCATAATAAAATAATATATATATTTATACATAATACAATGTTTATAATTATATTATAATATAATAAACTGCTAGACAATGTGATTTAATTAATACATATACCAGGATGTAATTATATGTGCCTTTATTTGTAGATTTTGTAAAATATCTTGTTAATAGCTTGTAAAGGAAAATCAAATTCTTTTAAAATTTGTATTCAATACACACAACATTCATTTGTATATCAGAAAAGAAACGATTATATAACTAGTGTGCATCCATCCATTTAATTGTATACTTCATACATAACTATTCTTGTTTATCCATCCATCCATCTGTTATAATTCATATCTTATTATATTATATATCTATTCTTCTAGTACTGTGTAGTGCTCAAGACGATGTTCCTGGTTCAGCATTTTTCGGTAAATTTAGTTGTTATGTGATTAATGCATGTAATAGCAAAATAGGAATAAGTCTTAGGTGTGGTAAAAGTTAATATGGAAAATCAAGTGAAGTTTATTAGTAAAAAAGACTTGATTATCATACCATATTTTGGACAGAATGAGTACATATATGATTGTATTTGATGTTCTTGAAACTTACAAGAAAGTTTAGTACTGTTTTAGGTATAGAGTAGGGACGAAATTAGATAGATAGATAGACAGACAGACAGCTAGATAAATACATAGATAGATAAATAGATAAATAGATAGATAGATTAATTAATTGATTGACATACTGACAGACAGATCGATAGATAGGTGTCGATTTGTAACAGGAAACAATTTTATTGCTTGTTTAATGAACAACATCTGTTTATACCTTTTCCTGTTTTTAGTAAAACTCTCTATATATAGTAGTCACAGTATGTATTTTCTCATATACAAACATATGATGATTTCCCAATATATTATGACTAACAGCTGTACTATGTATGTACTATGTATGTACTATGTATGTACTATATATAGTACTATGTATGTACTATGTATGTACTATGTATGTACTATGTATGTACTATGTATGTACTATGTATGTACTATATATGTACTATGTATGTACTATGTATGTACTATGTATGTACTATGTATGTACTATGTATAGTAATTTTATATTCCCTTTACTACCAGTAACATAACCACCCACTAAATGACTAGTAGTATTTCCTTATCGTGTTCTTATGTAAATAAATTACTATGTCTGTATATACATACACACGTACATATGATACATACATACATACATACATACATACTTATATACATACATACATACGTACATACATACATACATACATACATACATACATACAAACATACATACATACATACATACATACATACATACATACATACATACATACATACATACATACATACATACATACATACATACATACATACTTGCATGAATACATACACAATGTAAATACATACATACATACATACATACACACACACACACACACACACATACACATACAAGCTGTCTCTGTTCTCATAGCACCAACCATTACTGTTGGACCTTCTGATGCTAATATAACTTATGGAGAGAGTGTCAGTTTCACATGTACAGTGTTCAGTGAAACATCAGTAGATCTCACTATCTCTTGGGAAGCAACAGCTATCAACACTCTACCTGATGCTACTATAGTAATGACTTCTAATGATATGTATACCAGTACTCTAATGATTAACAGTGTGGATTTGATGAGTAATGGAGATTACACTTGTGTTGCAATGAATGGTGGTGGAATGGATATCTCCACGGCAACACTTAGTGTGATAGGTAAGTAAACATTATAATAAGCGTGTATAACTGTATGTGTTCATTTGTTTGTCTGTATTTCTTCTTGGACAAGTAACACAGATGTGACTCTTCCTTCCACTTCACTTGATAGAATATGAGTCTATCTATCTATCTGTATGTATGTATCTATCTATCTATCCGCTTGTCTGTATACAAATATTTATTAATTGCACAACATTTGTATCTTGTATTGTTATTTGTTCATCATTCATCATTACCATTTATTTTCCTCTCTCTCTCTCTTCTCATTCCTGAAACAGTTAATCCCTTGCCAATATCAATAACTACTACAGGATCACAAGAGATAGGCAGTACATTCACTTTACATTGTATAGTAACATCAGTAAATACTCCAATGATTATATGGAAGAGTAGTACAGACATTATTAGTAATACATCAGTGGGTATAGAAGTTGGGGATTTAGTTAATGATGGAGATACTTGGAATGTTACATTGACATTCAATCCACTACGCCAGTCACATGGTGGAGAGTATGTGTGTACTGCTTATATGAATTCTGATGAAAGTGATATTACTAATGAATCTATTGCTGTAGATGTTATAAGTGAGTCTTTGTATATCTGTCTTTCTATCTACTGATTCGTCATATATTTATCTCTCTTCATCATCTATTTATCTATCTATCTCTCCATTGTTCTGTTCATTAATTATTCATCCATTTATGTCTACATGTGTATGTATGTATCTATCCCATTCACTCATCTATCTATCTATGTTCGTATTAGTTCCTCAACTACAAGTTAGCATTGATCCAGAGTCTTCGATATCAATATTTCTTGGTGTGTCTCTCACACTTGAGTGTCAAGTAACACCGCTGGAATCTCTAAATGGAGTCGTGTCCTCTATCACTTGGGAATATGGAGATTCTAATCTAAGTGAAGGAGTAACTAATACGCTATCAGAAGGGATGTCCACTCTTGATCTTGATACAGTAGTTTCAGCTGAAGCTGGAGTGTATACGTGTAGTGTTCAAGTGACATCACCATATTTGGACATAGATCCTTATTTATCAGCTAACAGTATAGTAACTGTATTTGTAGAAAGTAAGTTGCTATGTGTGCATGTGTCTGTGTGTCTGTATGTATGTTTGTCATGTAATATAAGTCTTATATTATATGTATGTATATTACATGAGTTATAATTATGTATACACTATACATAACATATACATGTACATGTACCTTAATCATTTCTCTCCTCTCTCTGTTAGTAATGACCTTATAATTGTATCAATAGTTAGTATTAGTGATATCATTAATTATTATTAGTAATGGTATTCATTATCTTGATGTCATGTGATTAACCGTACTATATTATCAATAACTAATTATAACATGTTATTAAACATAATTATTAATAACTAAATCAGGTACAAGAAGGTAGATATAATTGATTCATTATTTGTTATCACAAGTCATTATCTGTTTATTATAATATTTCTTCAATAATAATCATTTTGTCCTCTCTAGTGACTACTCCTAGCATACCTACCATTGCTTCAATCTCTGATGTTTCTATGTACTTCTCTGGAGTTGCAATCAGTTTTCGCTGTATATTCACTATTGACCCTGCCGTTAATGATGATCCTAATGCAGTAGTGACAGCTGAATGGAGGAGAGGTGGCAATGTACTAACTGGAGAG
The DNA here is from genome assembly GCA_947044365.1 of Petrosia ficiformis. NCBI lineage: Eukaryota > Metazoa > Porifera > Demospongiae > Haplosclerida > Petrosiidae > Petrosia > Petrosia ficiformis. The sequence continues at coordinate 456,558 of OX345647.1, read as the reverse complement.
TCAATATTAACTGTTATAACACCAACACTGACAGTAGGTGTGACGTATTCGGGATTTTTGAATTTTGCATACTTAACTCAACTAGACAGTGATAATTATAGTTGTGTAGTCTTGGTTACTTCAAATGTGAATAGTGAATTTATTGCTAACTCTTCTGTTTCTTCATCCATTATGATAAATGTAGAAGGTTAGTGATATTGTATTTACAATCATTTTTATCTACTTACATGTACATGTACATACATGCATGTACATACATGCATATACACACACATATATATGTACATTTTTCTCTTAGGTCCTACTCCTAACATCATCCTAACATCTTCCACTCTTCGTCTCCCCACTCATCCTGATTATAATCAAGCCACACTAACCTGCACTGCAACTCTACCAGGAACAAATCAACTAGCTTTTGATAAAGTATTCACATGGACTATGAGTGGTACTGATGTTACTAATGATGCCACTACACCTACTGATCCAAGGGGTATAGAAAGTGTTAGTACATTAACAACAAATTTCACCATTGCTGGAGATATTGTGATTACTTGTGAGGTTACTATTAGTGTACCAGGAGATCCTGTAGTGTCTAACAGTAGTTCAGTGGCTATTACTGTATTAGGTAAGAGATTGTGAGGTGGATTAATGGAGAGAGTATGAGAGAGAGGGGGGAGATAGCTGAATGAATAATAATATTTATTCCACTTTCCCTTTAATGTAGGTCCATCTAATCCTGTCCAACCAACTGATCTCACTGTAGTTAATATTAATTATACTGAAGTAACTATTCAATGGACAGTCTCTAGTATAACATATACACCAGAACAGTATATAGTACTGTATGGTCTTACTGAGTCTAGTCTTACACAGGAGAGTGATATGGTGACTGGTACAATGGATTTCAATAATATTGATGAAAGTTACTCAGTAGTACTCAATGGTTTAACACATAATACTGTATACTATTATCAAGTGAGGTCTACTAATACTGAGGGATCAACTAACAGTGCTACTGAAATGTTTACAACTGAAGAAATATTTGGTGAGTCAAAATAGTAAAATGATAATTGAATGTGGAGTACCGTAGTGGACTAACTCAAATCAACCATTGGAAAGTGTCTATATTACATGAAAATACATGTACTCTACCAACAAATGCATGACATTGTATGAAATATATTTGATTATTAATTTAAAATTTTTATCTGCTTTTGAAACACATTTTAAGATTGGTTTCATGTTAACCTGAGTGTACATGTATTATGGGTTGGACCAGTATGTTTATCAGCCCTTTGATTATAACAATCATGATAGATCATTATACTGACGATGGTATGATTTCATAATATTTTAAAATATTTTGCTGATATTCTGATAACCAATAATTACTTTAGATATGTACTAATAACTGATACCGATCTGGTATTATATCTACCTTCTGATTTCTGATTCTTTCTATGAAAAAAAGCATTTTTCAATAATTTTGAGTATCATAAAAGCAATTAATGATGTTGTAATCACAAGAAATGACATTATTAGTACACTTAGTAAAATATCAGTTACATCTTTCACAAATAACCGATACCAACAATGATGATAATGACCCATACCAATTACAATTCTGAGTATCAGTGCATCACTAGTGGTCAATATCATATTTTACAATATATTCTTCTGTCTCTGTTCTCATAGCACCAACCATTACTATTGGACCTTCTGATGCTAATATATTTGATGGAGAAAATGTCAGTTTCATATGTACAGTGTTGAGTGAAACACCAGTAGATATTGATATCTTTTGGGAAACAACAGCTATCAACACTCTACCTGATGCTACTACAGAAATGAGTTCTACTGATACATATACTAGTACTCTAGTGATTGACAGTGTAGATGTGAACAGTACAGGAGATTACACTTGTGTTGCAATGAATGATGGTGGAATGGATAACTCCACGGCAACTCTTATTGTGATAAGTAAGTAAACACTGTTTACTTTTATCTGTTTCTACGTATTCATTTATATACCTCCAATTCTTCTTCCAGTGGTAGCCATTTCTCCTGAATCTGTTAATGTCTCTTACAACTCAACAGTGACTCTCACTTGTGAGGTTCAATCCCTGACTACACCTAATGTCACTTGGACAAGTAACACAGATGTGACTCTTCCTTCCACTTCACTTGTTAGTAGTAATTATACTCATACCAGTATTCTAACACTGGATCAAGTGACATTGGAATATATCGGAGAATATACTTGTACTGCAGTAAATGAGGGAGGAGAGATGAGTGATATGATAAATATTAATGTGTATGGTAAGAATATGAGTCTATCTATCTATCTGTATATATCTATGTATGTCTGTTAGTTTAGTTAGATGTATTGATAATCTATTCTCCTGTTCTCTCTCTCTCCAGTTCCTCTTCCAGTGGTAGCCATTTCTTCTGAATCTGTTAATGTTTCTTACAACTCAACAGTGACTCTCACTTGTGAGGTTCAATCCCTGACTACACCTAATGTCACTTGGACAAGTAACACAGATGTGACTCTTTCTTCCACTTCATTTGATAGTAGTAACGATATGCATACCAGTATTCTAACACTGGATCAAGTGACACTGGAATATATCGGAGTATATACTTGTACTGCAATAAATGAAGGAGGAGAGATGAGTGATATGATAAATGTTAATGTGTATGGTAAGAATATGAGTCTATCTATCTATCTGTATGTATCTGTATCTATCCACTTATTTGCTAGTTTGTTTCAATCTTCATTCTTATAATCTCTCTTATATTTATCATTCTCACTTTCCTTTCTTCTCTCATTAGTTCCTCCACCTGTACTACTACCAATCCCTGATCAGACAGTCACACAAGGACTGAATGTAACATTCACTTGTATGGCTACCGTTGGATTTGGTCTCAGTTACTTATGGACTATTCCTCATTTAAACTGTGTTGATTGTGGTCCAGTGGCATTGAATGTACCTACCATTACACTGACAGATATAACAAATCAAGCTAATGGATCATATACATGTACAGTTACTGATTTCATTAATCAAACTGCAACAACCAGTGCTGTATTAACTGTTGCAGGTATGTATCTGATTTATAACAGGACAGATAATTGTTTTTATATAATGGTGTAGTAAATGTCTGGTACTACTTACTAATGCAATACTAATGTTTATTACACATCAAAAATAACAGTGTTACTATGGTTACTCCAATAATATTATTTATGTTTATAGATGTATATAATAACAGTGTTACTATGGTTACTCAAATATTATTATTAATGTTTATAGATGTATATAATAACAGTGTTACTATGGTTACTCCAATATTATTATTTATGTTTATAGATGTATATAATAACAGTGTTACTATGGTTACTCAAATATTATTATTTATGTTTATAGATGTATAAAATAGCAGTGTTACTATGGTTACTCAAATATTATTATTTATGTTTATAGATGTATATAATAACAGTGTTACTATGGTTACTCCAATATTATTAATGTTTATAGATGTATATAATAACAGTGTTACTATGGTTACTCCAATATTATTATTTATGTTTATAGATAGCAGTGTTACTATGGTTACTCCAATATTATTGTTTATGTTTATAGATGTATAAAATAGCAGTGTTACTATGGTTACTCAAATTAATACCTGGTCCTATTATTGCTAATGTTTATTACAGATAGTGTTACTATGGTTACACCAGTATCTATTAACGCTAATGTTTATAACATATCCAAATGATAGTGTTACTATGGTTACACCAATACCTATTACTGCTAATGTTTATTATATATCAAAATGATAGTGTTACTATGGTTACACCAGTATCTATTAACGCTAATGTTTATTATATATCCAAATGATAGTGTTACTATGGGTACGCCAATACCTATTATTGCTAATGTTTATTGCACATCAATTTGGTCATAAGTTACTATGGTTACAGTATATGCATGTACTATTTTCATTGGCTGTTGTACATGTAGTCACTTTATTGTGTGGACTCTAGTGTTGTTTTAGTTAATTATAGCTATAACTTAAACCCCTTTTAATAAGTTCTTTTAGTTAACTAAATTATAACTAAATTACAGTTCTACTGTAATAACTATAACTTAAGTAATCATTTTCTCTATATATAATTAATGCATTCTTGTATACACACAGGTCAAGTTATACTAGATTTCTCACGTGGTCCTTTTACACTCATTGAGAACAATACATTCTCAATATATTGTGTCATACAAAATCAAATCGATGCTCTGGAGCCACTAACGATACGATGGTTTAGAATGGGTTACGTTTTGAATCATACTAACACTATAACAATAACCAGTACTAATGAAAATGATGATAATGATCGTATTGTTAATTCAACTGTATTATTCAATCCACTGGTTCCATCTGACAATCATCATCAATATCAATGTCAGGCGTTTATTGGTAACAGACTGTTTGATGCGATTCGGAGTGATTTCATTAGTCTTAACGTCAGATGTGAGTGTGTCTGTCTGTCTGTTTAGCTACAATGTATATACATGTACATGTATATTTGTGTATATGTGTGTTTGTCTATGTGTCTGTCTGTATCTATCCATCTATTAGTGTGTATGTCTGTCTCTAGCTATAATGTATATATTTGTGTTTATCTTTGTGTATGTGTCTGTCTGTATCTATCATGTGTATGTCTGTTTATGTTTTGTTAATATACAACAAGCTGTATCTATATATATTCTTATTAGTGCCAGCATGTGTGTGTGTGTGTGTGTGTGTGTGTGTGTGATGTTGTGAGTTATTTCAAGTTTATATATTATTATTACATTATTATAGATGCACCTTTTTTTGGTGATCCACTCATCTTCTCACCTGTGAGGATTAATCTTTCAGAAACCTTAATTCTAGGCTGTATTACATATGGAAATCCTGATCCCGATGTCCGAATTGAAGATCCTGATGGTGTGGTATTAAAAGTTTCTAGTCCTACAGTATTCTATACATTTGAAAACGTTACTTATGATAGAGCTGGAAATTATAGATGTATTGCTAACAATACAATAGACTCCATTAAACAAATTAGAGTACGACCATTTGAAGTGATTATACAAGGTAAGTTGTTAACACTATGTATTATAATATAATTGAGATAAGCTCATTATAAATTCATAGCTTTGATTGCACACTTGTGCTACTATCACAATAATACATTCATGAGTAATTAAACTACGTATATGTATGTGCACATACGTTTCCATAGCAACTTGTCATGAATTTATAATGAGCTTAGTTTGTGATTTCAAATAAGGTCTCAAATCTGATTGGACATTACTGAGTTATGATCGGTCATGTAATGCAATATATTTTATAAATAATTGGAGATTCATCTAAAGTGTCCACTTGGCTAGTAATTATTTCATTCTCTGTAATTCTACATATAATGTAACCAGCTTTGTTGATATGTTTTGCAGTACGGGCCAAATTGGCTCAACAATGGTTAGTGTGTGTGCCATTGGGAATACATCATGACTATATATTCTTAAGCTAATTAACAAAGAGTTAATGTTGTTAGTGACAATATAATCATAATTAACTGTGCCAAACAGGGAACTGTGCTGTGCCAAATAAGAAGCTTTTGGGCCAATGGTGTGCCATATGAGCTTATCAAAAACACTGAATGTGAATTGATATATTTCAATACTTCATTCAATTTTATTGCATCTTTTCACATCTTAGGTCGACCTGATATGGTAAATGCATCAACTGTTAGATTTGAGTTTCTTTCTTTCTTCACTATTCGTATCACATGGGAAAGACCTAATGATAATTTTAATGAGATTAATGAATATGAGTTAGAACTCATTTTGCCACCCAATATACCATCGTGGTTTCCCACTGTACCAGTATTTGAATTTGACACACCTCAACCTAATTTTAATTACGCTATTAATATCACTGCTTGTAATGAAGTTGGTTGTGGAGATGTTTCTGAGACAGTGGAGTTTACTTCCATAACACCAGGTTTGTCTGTCTGTCTGCCTGTTTGTCTGCCTGCCTGCCTGCCTGCCTGTGTCTGTCTATCTGTCTGTCTGTCTGTGTCTGTCTGTGTCTGTCTGTCTGTCTGTCTGTGTCTGTCTCTCTATCTATTTGCATGTCTATCTGTTGTTCTGTATATTGGTCTGTCTATCTGTCTGTCAGTCTGTATGTCTGTCTTTCTATCTGCCTGCGTCTGTCAGTCTGTCTGCCTATCGGTCATTTCTGTCTTATTATCTTCCTGTGTTTGTCTGTCTCTGTACCAGCACCTGGTAACATTCTATTAGTGTGTTATAATTATGTATATCTGTCAGTCTATCTATTTATACCTACATTTATATCTATCTATCCATTTGTCCCTCTATCACATCTCATCTTATCTTGTTTCTTTTAGGATTGGCTAAACTGACAGATGTGCATGCTCCAAGAGCTCTTATAAATGCAACCTCTTTCTTCCTAATATGGGCATACCCCGAACTAGCAGTAAACCCATCAAAAGGAGATGTTAGTAATGTAAAAGAGGTTCAAATATTTTATAAACCTGTGGGTGATAATGAGGCTATGGTCACTGAAAGTTTCCCATCTCTCAATGTGACTATTGGTGGACTATTCTCTGATAGGAATTATACAATAACAGTACGTGTGGTTTATGATCGCCCAAATTTAATTGGAGAAGATGTTGTATTAAATATTCAAACACTTCCTGAAGGTGTGTCAATCATATGTACATGTACATGTATGTACGTGTGTGTGTGTGAGTATGTATGTATAATGTATGTATGTATGTATGTATAATGTATGTATGTGTGTGTGTGAGTATGTATGTATGTATGTATGTATGTATGTATGTATGTATGTAGGTCCCAGAAGGCTTGTAGCTGAAATGTTGTTGCATGTTGAAATAAATTGTCTGAAAACTATGGTGGGGTGAACTCAAGTTAGAGGTGGCTATACCCCCTTCCCTCCACTGTATGTAACCCTGACCATCATATTATGTTATATTGTATAATAATTGTTATATTATATTATCTAGTGTAATAAACCATCATATAATGTGTTAGTTAATCAACTGATTATTAATATATTGAGTTCAAGTCAAACCAAATCTATTACACTTGTACTAATATTTATAATTATCATATCTAATATCTCATATTAGATATACAAAGAAGGGATGGAAACTTATAATCACTTAATTAAAATATTTATTATGTTTCTTTGTACATCTAATTAGACAAGATAAGGAAATTAAATTGAAAGTATTGGATTACAATTGGTACATGTACATGTATGTCATCATACAGTCATAACGACCTACACAACCAATTAAATTTGCACTATTCCTGCATGATCAAGTAGATTTGCACTATTCCTGCATGATCAAGTGGATTTACACTATTCCTGCATCATCAAGTAGATTTACACTATTCCTGCATGATCAAGTAGATTTACACTATTCCTGCATGATCAAATAGATTTACACTATTCCTGCATCATCAAGTAGATTTGCACTATTCCTGCATGATCAAATAGATTTACACTATTCCTGCATGATCAAGTGGATTTACACTATTCCTGCATCATCAAGTAGATTTGCACTATTCCTGCATGATCAAATAGATTTACACTATTCCTGCATGATCAAGTGGATTTACACTATTCCTGCATGATCAAGTAGATTTGCACTATTCCTGCATGATCAAATAGATTTACACTATTCCTGCATGATCAAGTAGATTTGCACTATTCCTGCATGATCAAATAGATTTGCACTATTCCTATACTAACCAATGCATGTTTACAGTGATACATTTATATTACACTTCTATTCATTTATAATAAATATAGCGAAAGGTATAAAATGTCTCACTATGGACATACATGTGTTTTGAATGTGTCTATATACAGTGGTACAGAGCAAAGTTGATTATGAACTGATTTTATGACAAAACAGCATATATCATATTAATTACACAGTTTCTGCTTCACCCACTCTCACACTAACAAGACTGGGTACAGGTCTGCTTCATGTACAACTCTCCTGGACAGGATCATCACCTAGATATGAGGTGTTCTATTCTCTCAGTGGTAGTGATGATATTCAGAGTTTAGTAAACACCACTGATACAACATACATTGTGACATCAGGACTCATGCAGGATCAAACATATGAGTTCTTTGTGGTATTATATGGTAATGATGGTACTCCTGTACTACCCAGTGTTAATAGTAGTATTGAGAGTGTGACATTAAGTAAGTGATAGTAAACATCTTGTGTATTATAATCACTATATTACTGATTCCCTTCAGCACTACCATCAGTGAGTGACCTCACAGCTACTTCTACTAGTAATACTATTACTCTGACATGGACTGAACCTGATCCAATCCCTTCTAATGGTTACAGTATAACACGTCAGTGTCATAGACTATGTGAGGAATCATTTGATGATTTTATAGAAAAGACTTCTAATTCACCACCACTTGCGTTCAGTGGTATTAATCCTGGTAGTTACTGTACTATTTCATTATTTATTGGACTATTTGGTACTGATACCATTGAGTTTGATAGTGGTAATATTGTTATCACACTTTCTGTTGGTAAGTTTGACAAACAACACTATGTATTTATAACTACATTCTGATGTTTCTCTCTCAGAACCTACTTCTTCTCCAGAGAACATAACTTTCTCATCAGTTGAAGCTAAGTCTTTGATTGTCTTGTGGGATGAAGTACCTTGTTCTGGACAGAATGGACCCATCACTGGATACTTACTTTACTACACAAACACAACATTCCCTGACACTATCAACATCACTGGAGGAGAGAACAGATCATACACTCTCACTGAATTGAAACCATATACCAACTATACTGTGACAGTGTCAGCATATAATGATGCTGGAACTGGACCAACAAGTGATAATACAATACAACAGACAGAACAAGCTGGTCAGTTAGTATATTCATTACTAGTTCATGTTTCATATTGTGTTTGTGTCTCTCAGAACCTGGTGGGGTGTCAAACCTAATGTCAAGTGGATCAGATGTAGATGAGATCAGTATCACATGGAATCAACCCTCTATGCCTAATGGTATCATCATCATGTATGATATACGTTATAGAGAGTCTGACAACAGTGATTCATTTGTATTTTTTGTAAATGGTATAACAGACACACAATATATCATATCAGGATTAACAAGTTTCATAAGTTATACCATTGGTGTAAGAGCATACACTATTGCTGGTCCAGGAGAATGGATAGAGATACAAGCCTCTACTCTGTTACCAGGTATATCCAGTGTATATAGAACTATTATTAATATGTTATTATAATACAGGAATAGAAGATCTAATAGTTGAAATATTAGAAGATATAGTAATCATTAACTGGACACCTCTGAACTACACTGAACTCACAAGTTATGTACTGGAATACAAACGAACTAATGAACAGACATTTCAAACTATTATATTCCCAGTATCAGTAGTCTCTATAGGATTACCTAGATTACAACATGATATTGAGTATGTGTTTCAAGTGTATGGTGTCTTCACTATTAATAATGTGGAATATGAGAGTGAGAGATCACCTCCAGTTACTATAATGATTAGTTCATCAACTACATCCACCTCTTCATCTAATGATTCACAGACTGGATCTACTGGTCTAGTAGCTGGTATATCAGTATTGAGTATAATTATTATTATTTTAATAATTATTATTATTTTTCTTGTGGTATTGCATTTTATTGAAAGGAATAAAAACAATACAAAAGAAATTGAAGAGTTAGTGAAAGACATAATTAGTATATTTATATAATTATTGTTTTTCAGATCCACAGTTCAACCTGTCGAAGAACCTATATATGAAATAATGGATGATTCAAAGTCAGTATAATTATATGATAATCATACATACATGTGATATATTATATACATGTAATATAATATCATTATAGGAAAGATATTGAAATGAAAGAGTGTATGGCATATGGACATGTAGAAACATCTCCACAAACACAACAAGAAGGACAGCATGAAGGACAACAAGAAGGACAACAAGAAGGACAGCAAGAAGGACAGCAAGATGAAACTGATGTTTATGAAACTGTTTAACTAAACAATAAACTATAATTATATATACATTATCATTGTAGTAGCTAGTCAGTTGAACTTGTGATATTATCAGTATATTTACATGTATTGATAAATAAGTTATGTTTTTAGTTTATGATATATACTTGATTGTGAATAGTGAATGATATTATTTACTATATCCTTAGTAGTTTAATATGATGTAATAATATAGAGTACGTACATATGTATAGACGCATACCAGTGTACATGTACATGTTACCAATATGATATAGGGTAAGATGGTAAAGGGAATGGGTGGAGCTATGGATCTGGTATATAGCTAGTAAAGGAACAAAAGGTAGTGATTACTATGGAACATACAACAAAGGTATTATTATTATATGATATAAAACTAATCAGTGATATATTATTTGTTATTATGGTAGTCATAAGATATTAGATGAATGTAGTCTACCATTAACAGGAAAGAACTGTGTGGATTGTATTATTACTGAAATGGTATGTGTACATATGTACAAAGAGACATGTGATTATGTATGTACATGTAGGGTGTGTCCCTTAGAGGACTGAGCTTGTTTTTCAAATTCTCCCCAATTCCAACACTGGCATCTCTATTGTATATATTTTGGCCACCATTCACTTTCTCTGCCACAAACTTGGCTCCTTTTCTGACATGGAGTATTACTACTACCACCGGGCCTAGCAATCTCCTCAGGTGTAGTATGAATTTTATAACAATATTTTGCACTAGGATAAAATACTAGGCCTAATTTTGTCCTACCAAGATGATTTTGAAATACTTATCATTAAGATATCCAAATTATTCCTTGCCCTTCCATATGTGTATGTATAACTTTATTATGTATAATTATATCAATATTGTTTTTCTACATGGCATGATCCAGACCTTTGATAGCAAGTTAAACAGGTTTGTCAACATTCTATATAATTAATGCATTATGAATTTGCATTTATAAAATTTGTGATTATAATTTTTATCACTTGTACACAGGAATTCACCAGTTCAGTCAATGAGTGGACATCTTTTAACCAATTAACAATTAGAGCTATTCTCTCTCGTGAGCTTCTGATATTAATTACTATGAGAACATGTACATATATGTATATATATACATGTTCTCTAATGAGTATGTCCATAATATCTACATATTTGGAGTATAGTAATGTGTATTATTATGTAATTATAATTATTAATTATATGTGTGTGGTTATAGATGGCTCCATATGTACATGTTGTAATCTAGTTATCAGCATTACTTTCCACATATATATGACATTTCACCCCTACATGGTTTGGAGTGTGTTTTTAGCATTACGAAGCACTCCAAATGCTTGTAATTGGTATCAGGGACAAGCCGATGAAAATGGCTAAAAAAAGTTGATGGTTTTTCGGCTGCCCTTTGGTCTAAAGAAAAAGTACGAGGGGGAATTTTAAAGGGGGTGTTCCCTCGTTAATGGGGGTTCAAAGGGGACTGTGCCCCCTTGCCGCATACGCAATTTGGGGTTTCAGTGACCCGGCCCACGCACTCTGGTTGGTACATGAGGCATTTCCCTTGCTGTAAAACCTAAAATCATGGGTGCAGCTCATGCCAACATGCAATGGGGTCATTTTGTTTGCCCCAGTTCCAGTCAAAAGAGGGAGAGCACTGCATATGATTTAATCCCACAAAGCGCTTGGGGAAGTATGAATCATTTCAGAAACTGCGTGAACGCACAAAATTTGTAAAGAAAAATATCTTACGATTAATAGAGATGATTCTGACAGAGCTGCATTAAGTTGGCCAATGGAAGTATAAAAAGAGGATGACATTTCTGGCGTTTTTGGTTCATGGAAGTATGAGATATTTCAGAAATTGTGTGAACTACAATAGAAGTTGTCTATGCGTCCTCAATTGCTTGACTGTGACAAATTGGAATTTAATGGTAAAATGAGTAGTACTTCAGCAAGAACAATTTTTACACAAACAGAAAGACATGCTGACATAGAGTGATGAACAAAGTTAAGATGAAAGAGTCACGCAAAGAAAGAGATGTTTATAACAGGAAAGAGAAGTACAGAGTAGATTATACAGAGTCAGAGAGAGAGAGTGAGATACGTAACATTTAGTTTCATATTATAATACATTCATTCGTAGTATATAAATTTAATTAATGTTATGATTCTAGATACTAATTCTTTCAATGACCATACTACACTTAAAGTGCAAAATGTGCTACACTTACGCTTAAACCGCCGAAGGCGGTATTATATTTCCTGAACGGAAGTGTCACCCAACCTACCTGCAACTGATCCATAGTGTGTTTTGCAGTATCTTGTGGCCACTGCAATGTGTTCGTATTTACTAAGATGTTTATTCATCTTTGTACTTGGAGGTAAGTTGAAAAGCATAAAATCTCAAAATTATTGTTTTTGTGATTGCGGATGCAAATTATAACTGCAATGTTTTCATATATGATATTGATAACTGCTAGACATTGTGATTTATGATAGGATGTAATTATTCATTTTCTAAAGTGCCTATATTTGTAGATCTTGTAAAATATCTTGTTAATAGCTTGTAAAGTGTAAAGGGAAAATCAAATTCTCTTAAAATTTGTATTCAATATACACAACATTCATTTGTATATTAGATTATAATTATAACTATACTTCATTCATAACTATCTTTTGTTTATCCATCCATCCATCTGTTATAATTCATCTATCTATATATCTTAATCTAGTTATATTACATTATCTATCTATTCTTCTAGTACTGTGTAGTGATCGAGACAATGGTTCTGTGTCAGCATCTTCTGGTAAATTTAGTTGTTATGCATGTAATAAAGTAATAAGTCTTAATTCTTATGGTGTTGGTAAAAGTTAATAAGGAAATTCAAGTGAATTTTATCACTGAAAAACACTTGATCATCATACTATCACAAACTAATCTTTGTATTTCTAAAAGTTGACAGTGGGTAATTCATTCACGAATTCTTGATAGAAATTTTTAAAAAAAATGACACTTGTGGATACCAGAATGGATATTCAAATAATTACTACCACAGTATTATAACCACCCACTAAAGGACTAGTAGTATTACCTTATCATGTTCTTATGTAAATAAATTACTATGTCTGTATATACATATACACATACATATATATGTACATACATACTTATATACATACATGTACATACATACATACATACATACATACATACATACATACATGTACATGCATGTACCTACATACATACATACATACATATATACATACATACATACATACATACATGTACATACATACATACAGAGTTTACAGACATATATACATACACACAGATACACATACATATTCTTCTGTCTCTGTTCTCATAGCACCTATCATTACTGTTGGACCTTCTGATGCTAATATAACTTATGGAGAAAGGGCCAATTTCACATGTACAGTGTTCAGTGAAACACCAGTAAATCTCACTGTCTCTTGGGAAACAACAGCTATCAACACTCTACCTAATGCTACTACAGTAATGAGTTCTACTGATACATATACTAGTACTCTAATGATTAACAGTGTGAATTTGATGAGTAATGGAGATTACACTTGTGTTGCAATGAATAATGGTGGAATGAATACCTCCACTGCAACACTGAGTGTGATAGGTAAGTAAACATTATAATAAGTGTGTATAACTGTATGTGTTCATTTGTTTGTCTGTATTTCTTTTCATATATAATACATACATATATATGTACATACAAACACATACATACGTACATACATACATACATACATACATACATACATACATACATACATACATACATACATACATACATACATACATACATACATACATGCATACATACATACATACGTACATACATACTATTATACTGGTAAAATACTATTACATATAGTGTATATAATTATATACTGTGACCTGTATATATGAAGTCATACATAGTTATATTGACTATACACATGTATAATTTATAATTATATAATAGTATTTCACTAGTTACAGTTTCATGATAAGTTCAAGTGTTTTTGTAAGCTACGAATAACTACATGTATATTGTGAATTCTTTTTGAATTCCATAGATCTGCCAGTTCCTATATTTACTATTACTCGTGAGGGAGCCCCTGTTATTGGTCAATCATTTTCTATTATCTGTAATGCTACAATTGAAGATAATTTATCACCAAATATTAACCTCACCTGGATATTTGATGATTCAATGAGTAATGGCATCACTATCACTAGTAATCCAGATGGTTCTCTAACTCTCAATGTCAATCCAGTCCAGGAATCACATGAAGGATTATATACATGTGTTGCTATGGTGACAATACCTGATGTCCCTCAACAGATTGTTAGTAACGAAACATATGACTTCTCAATTCTAGGTCAGTTTTGGTATTATAAAAATAAGTTGTGATAGTTAGAAGAGCTGTGCCAATGATAAAAGCTTAATGTATTAACTTTATGAGACATTTCTTAATTAAAATATGTTCAGTAGTACATGTAGCAAGTAGAGTTAGAAAATACTATAAGCCTCAAGACACTGATATCACTATACATGTATTTGCTATATATATGCGGTTTAGACATTATAATGGTTACTATTATAACTTTGATAATACTACTTGCACATAGTGTGTGAACTCACCTGTAAGCTTTGGTAAAGGAGCTGATTTAGAATGTTTCAAAATGCAGTTAATAAGACATTTTTTTACTAAAATGATTTGATAATTCATTACAGGTGATCCTGATGTATCTATTATTGTAATGGGTTCTAATATTGCTGGTAACATGTACACTTTAACTTGTGAAGTCAGTGTTGAAGTAGGAGTACCAAACATCACATGGATGTATAATAACACAAAGGTTACCGAAGTATCTGGTATAACACTAACATTAGAAGAGAATGGACTAGACTCACGACTGATATTACAATTCAGTCCATTAAATTATGATCACGCTGGAGTGTATACATGTACAGCTAATCTCACTGTACAGGAGTTTGGTTTTGAAGGATTCAATGAAGCTTCACAAGCTGTTAATGTACAAAGTAAGTATAGAGTGATGAGTATTAATGTTTTATTGATTAACTGTCACTGACAGTCTGAACGTCTAAGTATTAACTGTTATCATATTCAGCATTAACCCATTAAGTGAGTGGTGGGCAGTGGATGATGCAATAATGCTTTATCATTATTATGCACGTGTATTACATATAATTATACATACACACTCACATATACAGTACATACGTACGTTCATACATACATACATACATACATACATACATACATACATACATACATACATACATACATACATACAGTGTACACACATACATACATACATACATACATACATACATACATACATACATACATACATACATACATACATAAATACATACATACATACATACATACATACATACGTACATACATACTATTATACTGGTAAAATACTATTACATATAGTGTATATAATTATATACTGTGACCTGTATATATGAAGTCATACATAGTTATATTGACTATACACATATATAATTTATAATTATATAATAGTATTTCACTAGTCACAGTTTATATAGTTTATCTAATCTTACAGTATATGATACCAGTGAATCCATTTATAAAATAAATTATATAGTAGAAATACAATCTATTACATATTTCTCACTTCTTGTATACACACAGTCCCGACACCTACTGTTATTATCACTGATGATGGTGTTAGTAACATACGTGGTACTGAACGGTCTCTTACATGTACTATCACACTTGCCTCTTATTCTCCATCATCTCCTAATGTCACTGTACAATGGATAAAAGATGGACTAGTGTTGGATGTTAGTAGTCAACGAGTCAATCAGAGTGAACTTCAAGATAATGGAAATAGTTATACTTCAATGATAACATTCTCTCCATTGAATAGTACTGATGCTGGTGTTTACACCTGTACAGGAACCATTAGTCCAATAGGGTCTGGATTTGATGTAGATATAGAACCCTACGTCATTGGTACCAGTAGCAATGGATCATATACACTTACAGTACGAGGTATGTATATTATATATATATATATGCATGTATGTACAACACAAATAACTCTTACTGTATGTTGTGAGTGAAGATCATAGCTCATATATAGCCCTCATCTTTTACATTACTCTGTACTCTCTTGATCTGCTTTGTTATAGTTAAGAATCATAACTCATACAGCCAGCCTTACCTTGTTCCAGTTGAGATGTTGGGTGTAGACTCATTATTTATTATACAATATAGCAATGCAAATCATAATGAATATGTTTCTTAGTTCTTCATGATTGTGTGTTATATCAGCTATATGTATTTATCTTCTATCTAGATATTCTTGAACCAGTGATCACTATCACTCCTATTGGTAGTGGTAATATCAATGATATGTATACACTAATGTGTTCAGTGGACATTGAAGATGATCTATTAAATATTGAACTCAATATCACATTCTTGAGAGTAATAGATGGAGGTAATGAATTGCTGGAATATGAAGAATCATCGGGAGATGCTACCATCTCTGTATACTTCACACCTCTAAGAACATCTGATTCAGGAAGATATAGATGCTCTGTAGATATTAGTCAGGCTGATATTAACTATCAAGATGTATTCTATGAGTCATTTACTATCAGTACAACAAGTAAGTATGACTGATGTGTGTGGAGATGTTTGACTAAATAACATGACCTTATGTTATTTTGTGCTTATTGACTTCTCTTCTAATCATTAGTTCCACATGTACATGTATGTAGTTTGTAATTACAGATTATTATATTGTCCTGTTCAGTGTTACATAATTGCTGCTCTACCACTTGTATATGAAAGACATTTATAAACTAATACAGTGTAACATAGTACCATTCACTATACAATGATAAAATATGATCACACTTTAATGTTTGAAGGGATATTTCATTCTATTATACCTCTAACATATTACATATAATGACAAACACACATCATTACTCTATTTTTGCAGTACCTACTCCAGAGGTTGTGGTTATAACTGATCCACCTGATGTTGGTACACTAGTAGAGGGTACATATATTGATCTAGTGTGTGCTGTTACTATCAATGAAGCTGTGGATACTGATGTGGATGTTAGTATAGAATGGTCTCGTAATGGAGGCTCTCCTCTTATGAATTCATCAGACTACTCCATTAGTCCAGTCTCATTGATATCAGGTCAGCATATTAGTACAGTACGTGTTGAAGAACTGATGACCAGTGACAATGGAGCTACTTACTCTTGCTCTGTGAGTATACAACCATCTTCTTTATCTACTTATATTACTGGAAGCAGTGGAGACGGTGATATCATGCTCAGTGTGGAAGGTAAGTGTACTCAGTACTAATGGGGTAATTGTTTCTCTCACGTTTTTTAACTACTACCTGTGCAGCTGTGCTTATAGTTATTTCTTTCCTCTATGTTAGATTATATTTTACTTTAGCTCAAGAAACCAAATCGACATATGTGCTTTGTTAAACACCATGCTCATTATATGGTTCATGTAAATCTTTCTTAGTTATATGTTTAATAAATGATGAGTGGTAGAGTCACTCCTACCCAGGAATGCAGCTACATGGAATCATAAAAAGCTGTGCTATTAAAATATATTTATTAATACTTAATTGCTATCCTCTTCAGATTTCACTGCTGCTAATATCATGATAGATATTGACTTCCCTTCAATACCTACTGCTGGTGATGAGTTTAGTTTCACATGTAGAGCCACAGTACCAGAGAGACTAGTACCTACACCATCTGAATCTGAATTCTCTATTAGTTATAATTTTGCTGGAAATGAAGAAGTTGCTGAGGATAATCCTGATGCTACTGAATCACTAGTAATGAGGAATGGAAATGTAATCTCAAGAGATATCACACTAAATCCTGTGAAAACATCTGATGCTACACAATACTTCTGTGTAGTAGTGTTTTCAAGTTTTTTTGTAATTGCTTTTAATAATAGAATGCTCAGAGTTACAAGTAAGTCCTTTGTCTATATTCATATTTTATTTCATATTTTCATATCCCTTCTCCTCCACACAGTATCTTCTCCTATCATGTCACTAGTATTATCTAATAATGATATTATATACGAAAGTACTCCTCTCAACATCAGTTGTATTGCTACACTACCCAGTGTAGTGAACACACCTGTATCTGCTATGGTATCTTGGATTAATCCTAGTAATGAGATTATCACTAGTACTAATGATGGTCGTGTGACAGTGTTACCAGCTGAGATGATTAGCAACAACACATTTGAGAGTATTCTGATATTCTCTCCTGTTGATAATGGTGATGAGGGACCATTTGATGATCAAGGAGTGCATACCTGTGAGATGACTATATCATCTACTGATAACTTGATATTGAATGGAGTCAATAGCATCACTGAGGAGATTACTGTAGAAGGTATGCAACCAATTAATAATAATAATAATAATAATAATAATAATAATAATAATAATAATAATAATAGTACTGATATAGAACACTGTGTCTCTCTCTCCTATTTTCAGAATTGCCTCCTCTTGAACTGAACATCTCAACTAGTGGTTTTACTGAAGTTGGTCAGAGTTTCAACATGACATGTAGTGTAAGAGTAGTTGAAGGACTAGTTGAACAACCTAATGTAACATGGATGAAGATGGATGATATCAGTATGGGTGACATGGATGATATGAATATAACTACAATCACAGTGACAGATGGACCAGTTACTAATGTAACTATCATACTAGATCCAGTTCTATTTGAACACAGAGGAGTGTATATATGTATGGCTGAGTTTAATATATCATTGACTAATGATGCTGACTCTAATTCTCAGGAATATACACTAATAGTTGATTGTAAGTTATTTCTTACTTTATATTCCTCTCCCTCTTTCTTTCACATTGAATTTAAGTCATATTTTATGATATTTTATTTTATTTTCCTTCCCATTGTCACAAATACATGTACTGTTTTTCTTCTTCTCTGACATTCAATTGTTTCCTTCATTTCTCCTCATTTTCATCAGTGGTTTGGAAACAGCCAATCACATCAGGACATTGTCTGATAAATGTAGTGAATGAATGTACTATAGTCAGTAGTATGGAAACAGCCAATCATATCAGGGCATTGTCTGATAAATGTAGTGAATGCATGTACTATAGTCAGTAGTATGGAAACAGCCAATCATATCAGGGCATTGTCTGATAAATGTAGTGAATGCATGTACTATAGTCAGTGGTGTGGAAACAGTTAATCATATTTGACACAGTCCAGTCAATGTAGAGAATGTCCAGTAAATATTAAACTGGATTGCATACAAATTATAAGGAGGAGGACAGGAATGATGAAAAAATGTCAATTATCAAGCAGCTAATTCACTATTTCCACACACCTGCATGCTCCCACATCTTTATAAGTCAAATTGTCATGATTATATTTTCTATTCTCTCATAGTCCCTCCGTTCATGGTTGATATAAGCCGAAATTATCTTGGCACACTATATGCTGGTACTCCACTCACACTAACTTGTGAAATCACATTGGATGATCTAGTAGACATACCAGTAATAGTCACTAACCAGTGGACAAGGAACATGACGAATATCACTGAACCCACTATTACAGAAACCCTTGTGGAGACTGATACTAATCATTACACAGCTACTCTAGAGTTCTATCCTCTTAGTGCTGCTTATGATAATGGAGAATACCAATGTACAGTACTAGTGACTGCTGATACTGATGATACATATACTACTGATATAACTAACGAGACATCAACTGATGTTGTAGTAGAAGGTGAGTATGTAATGACATTAATTAGGAGAGATATCTTCATATCATTATCTTAGTGTCCATTTTTAATAAATGTAGCACACAGATGATAATCATGAATTTTTCATAAATTATAAAGACCCATTCATATTTAATTTATTATGTTCTTAATCTTCTCATTGCTTTCATCTCTTTCTATCTCTTCTCTAAAGATCTTCCTAATCCTGAAGTCGTAACAAAAGGGATAGGTTTAGAAAAACCTGGTGAACCTTATAACTTGACTTGTATAGTCACTGTTGTTGACAGATTAATAGTTTCACCTGTGATTGAGTGGAGTAAAGTATCTGTTATCGGGGAAGAAAATGATATTAGTGTTTATCCTATGCGTTATAAAGACCAGCTGTCTCTAGAGTTTGAAGTCCTGAATACGTCTGATGCTGGGAAGTACACTTGTGATGCTACTGAGATTAGTGTTACTGTAACAAACAGCTCTGTTGAAGTGCTTGAACTGCAAAGTAAGTATATAAATACATGCCGTCTATTTCTTAGCACACAAAGAATAGTAGAACTGTTCAGTGCTTATAGTCTTCAAGAACGTCCCTCTAAATGCTTTCCACAGTGATTAATGTTACATCATAAATGTGTAGTAAACATAGTTGTAATCAGTTTAAATAGGTGTGCTGTGTGTGTGAAACATGCACACAAGCCATGGGATATATGGCAGTAGGGAGAAAGCAATTCATAGATATTACAGCTAATAGATGTCCTAGCTGAACAGACATACGAAAGAATCTTCTCAACATTCTGTAGAATAGTTATAAGCAGAGTGATCATAAGGTGCACCATTGGCCCAAAGAGCTTCTTATTTCGCATGGCACAGTTCTCTCTTTGGGCCAGTGGATCAGTTGATTATCATTATGTTGTTACTAACAGCATTAACTCTTTGTTAATCAGTTCAAGATGTATTCCCAATGGTACACACACAATATTGAGCCAATTTGGCCCATGCTTCAAAACTTATCAACTATAGTTATAAGTCATCTAATTCACACATTTACATCACTCAACTAACATGTTGCTTAAGACATAGTTCTAGATCACCAGGTAACTGATAAAATATACCTTCCTGATTAGACTTACAGTACACATACGACATCATTACTATAGAGACAGTTATTACCTATTCTAATTGTTATGTATATTCCCATTAATACATTGATATGTTCATTTCTGGTTATTTTGTGCTTATTGACTTGTAGTCACTTGCAAATTGTAATTACAGATTATTATATTATTTAGTATTACACAATCACTGCTCTGCCATTTGTATATGAAAGACATTTATAAAGTAATACATTGTACATATACTGTTCACTATACAATGATAAAATATGATCACACTTTAATGTTTGAAGGGATATTTCATTCTATTATACCTCTAACATATAATGACAAACACACATCATTACTCTATTCTTGCAGTACCAACTCCGGAGGTTGTGGTTACCACTGATCCACCTAATGCTGGTACACTAATAGAGGGTACATATATTGATCTAGTGTGTACTGTTACTATCAATGATGCTGTTAATACTGATGTGGATGTTATTCTAGAATGGTCTCGTAATGGAGGCTCTCCTCTTATGAATTCATCAGACTACTCTATTAGTCCAGTCTCATTGATATCAGATCAGTATATTAGTACAATACGTATTGAAGAACTGATGACAAGTAATAATGGAGATACTTTCACTTGTTCTGTGAGTATACAACCATCTTCTTTATCTACTTATATTACTGGAAGTAATGGAGACAATGATATCACGCTCAGTGTGATAGGTAAGTACTCAGTACTAATGGAGTAATTGTTTCTCTCACATTTTTGAACTACTACCTGTGCAGCTGTGCTTATAGTTATTTCTTTCCTCTATGTTAGATTATATTTTACTTTAGCTCAAGAAATCAAATCAACATATGTGCTTTGTTAAAAACCATACTCATTATATGGTTCATGTATATTTTTCTTAGTTATATGTTTAATAAATGATGAGTGGTAGAGTCACTCCTACCTAGGAATGCAGCTACATGTGCGTGGAATCATAAAAAGCTGTGCTATTAAAATATATTTATTAATACTTAATTGCTATATATTCTCTTCAGATTTCACTGATGATAATATCATGATAAATATTGACTTCCCTTCAATACCTACTGCTGGTGATGAGTTTAGTTTCACATGTACAGTCACAGTACCAGAGAGACTAGTATATGTACCAGATCTATTTACTATTAGTTATGATTTTCGTGGAGTTAATGAAGTTGCTGTTGATAATCCTGATGCTACTCAATCATCAATAATGAGGAATGGAAATACATTTTCATTAGAGTTTACACTAAATCCTGTGAAAACATCTGATGCTATAGAATACTTCTGCGTAGTTGTGTTTGACGATTTTTTTATAGTTACTCATAATAATGAAATGCTGAGTGTTACAAGTAAGTCCTTTGTCTATATAATCATATCTCATATTTTCATATCCCTTCTGCTCCACACAGTATCCTCTCCTATCATGTCACTAGTTTTATCTAATAAAGATACTATTTATGAAAGCACTCCTCTCAACATCACTTGTACTGCTACACTACCCAGTGTAGTGAACACACCTGTCTCTGCTATGGTATCTTGGATTAATTCTAGTAATGAGATTATCACTAGTACTAATGATAATCGTGTGACAGTGTTACCAGCTGAGATGATTAGCAACAACACATTTGAAAGTACTCTGACATTCTTTCCTGTTGATAATGGTGATGAGGGACCATTTGATGATCAAGGAGTACATACCTGTCAGATGACTATATCATCTACTGATAATCCTGATAACTTGATATTAAATGGAGTCAATAACATAACTGAGAATATCACTGTAGAAGGTAAACAACCAATTAATAATAATAATAATAATAATAATAACAATAAATAAATAATAATAATAATTATAATTATAATAAATGGCGGGCAAGTGTTGCCCCTGTAATGGAAGTAGAGCGAGGTGTATCAGATGTAAGTGTGCGAGATCTAAGAGACCATGTGTGTCGTGTTTGCCGCTTCAGAATGGGCAGTGTCAGAATATAATAAGAAAGAGACAAGAATCTCAGGCAAAGGAACCACCGCGAATCTCGAAGCTACCGCATACCATACCAAGTGCTTATCCTCGAGTAACGATAAACAATAAAAGGACGGATGAGGAGGATTCTAGTGACAAGGATAACATTGAAGAAGAACCAGGAGAAGATGAAGATGAGTCAGTAGATGGTACGAAACAGGTGAATAGTGTTAAGAGCATCTTTGGTGATGGGCATCAATTAGAACCGGTAGAGAGTACAGCATGCTGTGACTTGATTAATATACAGAATCTTTTGACCAAGGCGTATGGAGCAAAATTGGAAGGAGAGCAGAATCTAGAATCATTGGATGAATGGGGAGAGAGGTGGAGAAAGGTTATTAGCCTGCAGAACAGGCTCTACGTCATTCCTGGTGGAGCTGTTGGTAGACGGTATGTAGATGCCTTGAGCGAAGAAGTAAAACACACTTACATTGGGAATTATCCATCAGATAGGCTTATTGTTTTCAGTGCTGTAATACTGCAAAGGGATAAAATGATAAAGAAAGGAAAAGATATTAGACAACTGTTAATACGAAGGCTAGATATGTGGAAAAGAGAAGAATTCGATCAGTTGATTAGAGAAGCAGTTAGATGCAATAAATCATTGAGAAGCATGAAGAAAAATGACAATGATAGAGATAATGTGGTAAAAATATTCACAAGATTGATGCTACAGGGAAAGATACGTCCTGCGGTTAGATGGTTGACAGAGAGAGTTGGAGGAGTGCTAGATCCGGGTGAGAAGATGAGTAGTGATACAGATATGAGTGTTTTAGATATGCTGAAACTGAAGCACCCTGATTCAAAGGTCCCATCCCAGTCGGCACTATATAAATGTAAGGATGATGAGATACCAGTGTGGGAAGGTGTTGAGGTTAATGGCAGCCACGTGTTACAAGTGGCTCAGATGATTCAAGGAGGAGCGGGCCCAGGAGGGAGTGACTCGACTCACTGGCAGGATTCATTAATGAGATTCGGAGCACATAGTGAGAGACTAAGAGAATCGGTTGCTGAATTGATTAAAGGATTGGCTAACTTGATTATACCATGGCAAGAGATAAGAGCTCTAATGGCGAATAGGCTAATTGCACTGGACAAGTGTCTGGGTGTACGACCCGTGGGAATTGGAGAAGCTCTTAGGAGAATATTGGGTAAAGTAATGGTGATGGTGACAAGATATGAGGTTGAAGAAGTTGCAGGAGTGGCACAATTATGTGCTGGAGTCAGAAGTGGCATAGAGGGTGCAATTCATACTATGTCTGATCTGTTTGATGATAATAAGATGGAGGGCTGGGGTGTACTACTGGTTGACGCTAGAAATGCATTCAATTCGGTGAATAGAGTTGCAATACTGTGGAATGCTAGAATTCTTTGGCCGAGGTGTTCACGGTTTATATTTAATACATATCGCGGATGGGCCCCACTGGTGATTGCAGGCGGAAAATCAATTGTTTATAGTAAAGAAGGAGTAACGCAAGGGGATCCCTTGTCGATGTTTCTGTATGCTATTGGTACACTTCCCCTCATTCACAGTCTTAAATCTCAAATGGTTACTCGGGTTTGGTATGCGGATGATGCTTCAGCTGGTGGAACGCTGAGGGAATTAAGAAATTGGTTTGTGCAACTAGTAGAGCAAGGGCCGCTATATGGATACTTTCCTGAGCCAACCAAGAGCTACCTAATAGTTGATGAAAAATATACTTCTATTGCAGGAGGAATATTTGAAGAGTTTGGAGTTAGAGTTGTGCAGAGCAGACGGATGTTAGGAGGGATAATAGGTAATAATACAGGGAAGAAAGAGTTTTGGAATCAACTAAATCAAAGATGGCAATATAAATTAGAAACACTCACAGAGATTGCGGAGCAACAGCCCCAGGCCGCTTATACAGCATTAGTGAAATCATTACAGAATGAGTGGGCATTTGTGCAGAAGGTAGTTAAAGACTGTGAAGAGGAATTTCAGGAAATTGAGAATGCAATAGCAAATAAAGTATTGCCAGCAATATTTGGAAATGAAATATCAGGTAATGAAAGAAAACTATTTTCTCTCCCAGCAAGGATGGGAGGATTGGGAGTTGAAGATCCAAGAGAAATGAGCAGTTCAGCATATAGAAACTCCAAGAAGAGCTGTGAAAAGTTAATAGAGGCAATAAGGGGAGCAGATGAGTTTGTAAAGGAGGATCATATGGAATTGATTGATAAAACGTGTAAGGAGAGTAGGAAGGCAAAAGAAGAGAGGATGAACAACGAGTTTGATGAAATCCTACCATTATTTGACCAAGAACACCAAAGAGCCATCAACCGAACAAGATCAAACAAGATATCAACTTGGTTAACCGTGTTGCCAGTAGCTAGATACAACTTTGACTTGGCACCTCAAGAGTTCAGGGATGCATTGGCAATCAGGTATAGAAAACCGTTATTAAGAGTTCCTGATTGCTGTGATGGATGTGGCTCAGTATTCGACTTGTCACATGCATTAGATTGTAGAAAAGGGGGCCTAGTAATACAAAGGCACAATGAAATAAGGGACGCTATCGCGGATGTTTCCTCCATGGTCTGGGGACAAGTGAAAAAGGAACCAGTGGTCAGGGAACCAAATAATACAACAGAAACACCTGCCCTGATAGCTGACCTATCCATCAGAGGAGTCTGGACGCCACAAGAGTTGACGTTGTTAGATGTTCGTGTCATAGACACAGACGCCAAATCTTATGGTAACGGATCTCCCGAAGATGTGATAAAAACCGCAGAGAGAGAAAAGAGGAATAAATATGGGGAAGCATGTGAGGCCAGGAGGGCAACGTTTACGCCATTCTGTGTTTCTGTAGATGGAGTAATGGGAAGACAGGCGCAACATTTGGTGAAGATAATAGGAGATAGATTGGCAGAAAAGTGGGATAGAACATATGGAGAAGCGATGGGGTGGCTAAGAGCAAGACTAGCATTTGCTATATTAAGAGCTTCAATCCTATGTTTGAGAGGATCACAAACAAAATGGAGATGTCTAGGGTTAGAGGATGGAGCTCCAATTACTTGGTTATTGGATTAACACCAATCCCAATTATCACTTTATTTCTTTATTTCTTTATTTCTATATTATAAAGTAATTATAAATTTTTGGACTTTGAAAAAAAAATAAATAAATAATAATAATAATTATTATTATTATTATTATTATTATTATTATTATTATAGTACTGATATAGAACATTGTGTCTGACTCTCCTATTTTTAGAATTACCTCCTCTTGAACTGAACATCTCAACTAGTGGTTATACTGAAGTTGGTCAGAGTTTCAACATTACATGCAGTGTTAGAGTAGTTGAAGGACTAGTTCAACAACCTAATGTAACATGGATGAAGATGGATGATGTCAGTATGGGTGACCTAGATGAGCTCAATATACCTACAATCACAGTGATAGATGGACCAGTTACTAATGTAACTATCATACTAGATCCAGTTCTATTTGAACACAGAGGAGTGTATATATGTATGGCTGAGTTTAATATATCATTGACTAATGATGCTGACTCTGATTCTCAGGAATATACACTAGTAGTTGATTGTGAGTCCTTTCTTACTTTATATTCCTCTCCCTCTTTCTTTCACATTGAATTTAAGTCATATTTAGAATATTTTATTTTATTTTCCTTCCCACTGTCACAAATACACGTACTGCTTTCTCTTTTTCGCTGACATTCAATTATTTCATCCATTTTTCCTCATCTTCATCAGTGGTTTGGAAACAGCCAATCATATTTAACACGGTCCAGTCAATGTAGAGAATGTTCAGTGAATATTAAACTGGACTGCATACAAATTATAAGGAGGAGGACAGGAATGATGAAAAAATGTCAAATATCTGACAGCTAATTCACTATTTCCACATCTCTGCATGATCCCACATCTCTTTTTATAAGTCATATTGTCATGATTATGTTTTCTATTCTCTCATAGTCCCTCCATTCACGGTTGACATAAGTCGAGACTACTCTGGCACTCTATATGCCGGTACTCCACTCACACTAACTTGTGAAATCACATTGGATGATCTAGTAGACATACCAGTAATAGTCACTAACCAGTGGACAAGGAACATGATGAATATCACTGAACCCACTATTACAGAAACCCTTGTGGAGACTGATACTAATCGTTACACAGCTACTCTAGAGTTCTATCCTCTTAGTGCTACTTATGATAATGGAGAATACCAATGTACAGTACTAGTGACTGCTAACACTGATGATACATATACTACAAATATAACTAACGAGACATCAACTGATGTTGTAGTGGAAGGTGAGTGTGTAATGACATTAATTAGGAGAGATATCTTCATATCATTATCTTAGTGTCCATTTGTAATAAATGTAACACACAGATATCAATATTGACACAATAATTATATGAATTTTTCATAAATTCTAAAGAGCTCGTTAACATTTCAGTTTTTTATGTTCTTAATCTTCTCATTGGTTTCATATCTCTCTCTATCTCTTTTCTACAGATCTTCCTAATCCTGAAGTCGTAACAGAAGTGACAGGTTTAGAAAAACCTGGTGAACCTTATAATTTGACTTGTATAGTCACTGTTGTTGACAGATTAATAGTTTCACCTGTGATTGAGTGGAGTAAAGAATCTGTTATCGGGGAAGAAAATGATATTAGTGTATATCCTATGCGTTATAAAGACCAGCTGTCTCTAGAGTTTGAAGTCCTGAATACGTTTGATGCTGGGAAGTACACTTGTGATGCTACTGTTACTGTTACTGAGATTAGTGTTACTGTAACAAACAGCTCTGTTGAAGTGCTTGAACTGCAAAGTAAGTATATAATTACATGCCGTCTATTTCTTAGCACACAAAGAATAGTAGAACTGTTCAGTGCTTATAGTCCTCAAGAACGTCCCTCTGAATGCTTTCCACAGTGATTAATGTTACATCATACATGTGTGTAGTAAACGTAGTTGTAATCAGTTTTAATAGGTGTGTTGTGTGTGTGAAACATGCACACAAGCCATGGGATATATGGCAGTAGGGAGATATTACAGCTAATAGATGTCCTAGCTGAACAGACATACAAAAGAATCTCCTTAACATTCTGTAGAATAGTTATAAGCAGAGTGTTTGATAAGATCATAAGGTGCACGGCAGCACCATTGGCCCAAAGAGCTTCTTATTTCGCATGGCACAGTTCTCTCTTTGGGCCAGTGGATCAGTTGATATTGTTACTAACAGCATTAACTCTTTGTTAATCAGTTCAAGATGTATTCCCAATGGTACACACACAATATTGAGCCAATTTGGCCCATGCTTCAAAACATATCAACTCTAGCTATTAGTCATCTAAATAACACATTTACATCACTCAACTAACATGTTGCTTAAGACATAGTTCTAGATCACCAGGTAACTGATAAAATATACCTTCCTGATTAGACTTACAGTACACTTACGACATCATTACTATAGAGACAGTTATTACTTATTTTATGTATATTCCCATTAATACATTGACTGCTTATGATATATGATATGTTCATTTCTGTTCCTCTTGTAGTTCCAGTTCCTTTAGTGAACGTAAAGCAGTATTGCAAATAGCCATAATATTACAGTACTAGAAACCCTAGTCATACATTCCATAGTACTGACTTAAAATATAATAGATTACTTTAAGTTTACTTCAACATGTAACATTCACAGTATTAGGTCATACATATATAAATGTAGTTCAATGATGGGTGTGGTTTCTATTTATAGTAGAGAATTGTTACACACACAAACTACCTACTTTACAATTATATTATTTTACCTGTAGTTCATCCTAGTTAGGTTCAATCTTCTTACTTGTTCTCTTTCATAGAACCAGAAGATCCTCCACAAGATTTCACAGCTATTGATACCACAGTTAGTGTCACTTTCAGTTGGAACCCTCCGACAATTCCAAATGGAATCATTACTGAATATAATCTCACTGTAATAACCAATGGTACTAGCACCTCAGATATTCTAAATGCAGACACTGAAAATTTCATAGTGTCAAGATTTGTACCATATCAGGAATACAATGCTACAATTGCAGCTGCTACTGTAGCTGGATATGGCCCTATAGCTGAAATATCTGGAAGAACTAACCCAGATAGTAAGTATTGTAAATTGTAACTACATAACAGAGTTTTTGATTTGTTTTGAAGCGTGGGCCAAATTGTGTCAACAATGATTAGTTTATGCGCCAATTAACAAAGAGTTATAATCATAATTAACTGTGCCATCTGGCCCAAACAGAGAACTGTGCTCTGCCAAATAAGAAGCACTTTGGACCAATGGTTATCAAAAACTCTTCAGCCACAATCATAACTATATTCAGTATATAAATCTAATTTGAAATGCAATTTGAAATACATTTTTAAAGATTATTCACTTTTCTCTCATAGTTTCATCTCCTGTGATTCTTATCACTATACCAAACAGAGTAAGAGGAGGGAACTTCAACGATACTCTACCATCAGTTAACAGCACCACACTCAATGTAACTTGGCTGCCTCCAGTCACTCCTAATGGATTCATTGAATATTATAACATTGATGTAACAAACAGGAAAGGAGATCAAACTGGATTTCCTTTTTATAACTTCCAAGTGGAATCAGTTGAAGGACAAACCCAATATACTCAACTTGTTTGTAATCTCAGTGAGTAGATGTTTCTTCTCTTAGTCTATAATCAATAGCTAAATTATCATACTTAAACAACACTATTCTCTTCATCACAGAACCCGGTGTACCTTATAACATTACTATTGGAGCAGTCAATGAAGTGGGTCAAGGGATGAATGTCAGTGTATTAGCATTCTCTTCAATTCAAAGTAGGTCTCATATTTTACAATAATATATGTTATAACTAGAGAATAATTATACACTTGTGTTAATATTGAATTATACATATATTTGAGACCCCCTCTCTCTCTTTCAGCTGAAAATCTAGCAAATGTTATAAATGTTGAAGCAACCAGATCTGAAGATGGTACAACTATGACAATAACATGGACACCATTGTCACTAGAAGAGGTTGGTGGTTTTTTCGAAATTGAAGTCGTTGCATCTGTATCAAATGATCGGAGACGACAACAGCCGGACATCACAAAGCGTGTTCCATATTCTGAAAGTTCTGCTGAATTGACAGGACTTGATCCAAATGATGATTATAGTGTGACTGCTAGAACTGTGTTGACTGGATCAGATGGAAGCACTGAATCGGGTCCAACGAGTGAACCTCTCGAAGTAGACTCTCCTGGTATATTATATGTGATTATATTTACAAAAAAAGCTCCAAATTAATAATTATTATTATATACTAGGGATGGGCGATTATGAAAATATGAGTCAACGATTATTGTTTTTGCAAGTATCACGATTATTGCGATTATTGGCTACCTTACATATGTATGTAGATTTCATTCAACAATCAAATTGATACCTTTTATTTGTTGAGTAAACAGTGTTGAAAAACTGATTTAGATGTGATAGTACTGAAAACCTGAAGTTATGGCATAATAATTGTTATTTTTGTGACAACGATATGGGAATATTTAGACGATATGATTATCACAGGAAATTTTAATCACAATTATCACGATAATCAAAAAATTGCCCATCACTACATTCAACAAATAATTATTTTTATATAATGGTGTAGTAAATGTCTGATACTACATGTACTTACTAATGCAATACTAAGGTTTAGTGCACATCAAAAATAGCGGTGTTACTATGGTTACTCCAATATTATTATTTATGTTTATAGATGTCTAACAAGTGTATATAGAGAAAAAACATCCCTATGATTGCTTTACAAATTTAAGTGAAGATAAAAGTATCCTTATGACTGCTTTGTGGTGTCCAGAATTCAGTAATCATGGCTGACTTTATCAAGCATGAAAGACAACAGCTTATTATAGTTATTATTTTGATTATCTACTCTCCTGACCTTTCAAAGGACCTTGTAGAACTTTAGAAATATATTTCAGGCAGAATAGCTAGCTATTAGTTACAGTTTCTACGTAAGCTCAACAGCTTTCTTTCTGCTGGTGTGTAGAGCTTGATCGCGCGTTCTTTTACGCGCCACGCCCATTAATTGACCGAGCCCCCGGGAATGATGTAACTTCCTTAACTACGTATACAACCCATACTCGCGTAGGTGACACAAACATATATATATATATATATATATATATATAAACATACATCGAACCCGTGGGAAAGCAATCATAGGGATGGCCCTACGGGCCATAAAAATAGCAGTGTTACTATGGTTACTCAAATTAATACCTGGTCCTATTATTGCTAATGTTTATTACATATCCAAATGATAGTGTTACTATGGTTACGCCAGTACCTATTATTGCTAATGTTTATTACATATCCAAATGATAGTGTTACTATGGTTACACCAATACCTATTATTGCTAATGTTTATTACATATCCAAATGATAGTGTTACTATGGTTACACCAGTACCTATTATTGCTAATGTTTATTACATATCCAAATGATAGTGTTACTATGGTTACACCAATACCTGTTATTGCTAATGTTTATTACATATCCAAATGATAGTGTTACTATGGTTACGCCAATACCTATTATTGCTAATGTTTATTACACTTTTACTAATATATAGAACTATTATTAATGTCTTATTACAATTATAGTTATCTCTTCATCAAGTAATTCACAGACTGAATCTACTGGTCTAGTAGCTGGTATATCAGTATTGAGTATTATTATTATTATTTTAATAATAATTATTGTTATTCTTGTGGCATTACTTTTCATCAAACGGACTAACAGCAGTAACAAAGAAATACAAAAGTTTGTGAAGAAAATTATTTACACTTAGTCTATTTATAGTGGAGTAACTATATTTTTCAGATCCACAGTTCAACCTGTCGAAGAACCTATATATGAAATAATGGATGATTCAAAGTTAGTATAATTATATGATAATCATACATACATATGATATATTATATACATGTAATATAATATCATTATAGGAAAGATATTGAAATGAAAGAGTGTATGGCATATGGACATGTAGAAACATCTCCACAAACACAACAAAAAGGACAGCAAGAAGGACAGCAAGATGAAACTGATGTTTATGAAACTGTTTAACTAAACAATAAACTATAATTATATATACATTATCATTGTAGTAGCTAGTCAGTTGAACTTGTGATATTATCAGTATATTTACATGTTTTTAAAAAAATAAGTTATGCTTTTTAGTTTAAAATTTGCAAAATATATACTTAATTGATTCCTGATTGTGAAAAGTGAATGATATTATCCTTAGTAGTTTAATATGATGTAATAATAATTATAGAGTACGTACATATGTATCTTCATATACCAGTGTACATGTACATGTTACCAATGTGATATAGGGTAAGATGGCAAAGGGAATGGGTGGAGCTATGGATCTGGTAGCTAGTAAAGGAATGAAGGTAGTGATTACTATGGAACATACAACAAAGGTATTATTATTATATGATATAAAACTAATCAGTGATATATTATTTGTTATTATAGGATGGTAGTCATAAGATATTAGATGAATGTAGTCTACCATTAACAGGAAAGAACTGTGTGGATTGTATTATGTGTACATATGTACAAAGAGACATGTGATTATGTATGTACATGTAGGGTGTGTCCCTTAGAGGACTGAGCTTGTTTTCAAAATTCTCCCCAATTCCAACACTGGCGTCTTTATTGTATATATTTTGGCCACCATTCACTTTCTCTACCACAAACTTGGCTCCTTTTCTGACATGGAGTACTACTACTACCACCGGGACTAGCAATCTCCTCAGGTGTAGTATGAATTTTATAATGATATTTTGCACTAGGATAAAATACTAGGCCTAATTTTGTCCTACCAAAATACTTATCATTAAGATATTCATATTATTCCTTGTTCTTCCATATGTGTATGTATAACTTTATTATGTATAATTATATCAATATTGTTTTTCTACATGGCATGACCCAGACCTTTGATAGCAAGTTAAACTGGTTTGTCAACATTCTATATAATTAATGCATTATGAATTTGCATTTATAAAATTTGTGATTATAATTTTTATGACTTGTACACAGGAAATCACCAGCTCAGTCAACGAGTGGAGATCTTTTAATCAATTAACATTCTTATTGTTTTAGTTTTTTTAGTTTGTATTATACGTAATTATAATGTGTACATGTATAAACTAAAACTATAACTTCATTCTAAAAACGGAATTGAGTAACTATAAACCTATGATTATAATTATAATGGTAGACCAGTGTAGATATGAATACAATGAAAAGTTTAATCTACTATATCAGTAACTAGTTGATTACCAAACGATTTGTTGTACAGAGAGAGGTGTTGTATGATTGCATAGTAATGATACTAAACTGGATAGGTGTTTCAGATTAGGAGCTATTCTCTCTCATGAGCTTCTGATATTAATTACTATGAGAACATGTACATATACGTATGTATGTATACACATGTTCTCTAATGAGTATGTACATACCATCTACATATTTGGAGTATAGTAATGTGTATTATTATGTGTTGTAATTATTAATTATATGTGTGTAGTTATAGATGGCTCCATACATACATGTAGTAATCTAGTTAAGTATCACCCAACCCACCTTAACTTAACTGTGGTTAATCTCATGGAGAAACATCTCTCTTCTCCTTTGTACAATTAATATTTCTAAAGCACGAGTATTATATAGAGTTTTCGGTATTGATAGTCCTCCATAGTGTGTTTTGCAGTATCTTGTGGCCACTGGAATGTGTTCGTATTTACTAAGATGGTTATTCATTTTTGTACTTAGAGGTAAGTTGAAAGGCACAAAATCTCAAAATTATTGTTTTTGTGTTTGTAGATGCATAATATAATAATAATATATGTATTTACAATGTTTATAATTATAATATATATAATAAACTGCTAGACAATGTGATTTAATTGATATGTATACCAGGATGTAATTATAAGTGCCTCTATTCTATTTTTAATAGCTTGTAAAGTGTAAAGGAAAATCAAATTCTCTTAATTTGTATTCAATACACACAACATTCATTTAATTTGTATATCAGAAAAGAAATGATTATATAACTAGTTGTTAATAGAGGAATAAGCCCAACAACTCCACACATAGTTACATGTATATGTTTTCATTTCCTTCCTTTTTGAATTTTTAAAATGTCTGCAGCTACAGTAACCATTAGAAGTATTTAGTACAACTTGATATCCTCCTGTTACTTGTGAAAAGCTACAGTAGCCATTATATAGGCATTTAGTACAACTTTCTATCCTCCTGCTACTTGTTAAAAGCTACAGTAGCCATTATATAGGCATTTAGTACAACTTGCTATCCTCCTGCTACTTGTGAAAAGCTACAGTAGCCATTATATAGGCATTTAGTACAACTTGCTATCCTCCTGCTACTTGTGAAAAGCTACAGTAGCCATTATACAGGGATTTAGTACAACTTGATATCCTCCTGTTACTTGTCAATAGTCAGTTAGCTTGAGTGCATGTTACTTAGTACCATACCTATTAATTGATTGAGCCCTTGAAATGATATAATTTCCTTAACTACATATGCAGTTCATATATTATATATTATGTAGTGTATATACATTAAACCACATGGAAAGTAATCATAGGGATGGCCCTATAGTCCACAAACAAATTCTCTATGCTAAATTAAGTGTTCTGGTTTAAAAACAGCTATGTATGTACGTATGTAACTATTTATGTATGTATGTATGTATTTATGTATGTATGTATGTACATACATATGTATGTGTGTATGTATGTATGTATGTACGTATGTATGTATGTATGTATGTATGTATGTATGTATGTATGTATGTATGTATGTATGTACGTATGTATATGTGTATGTATGTATGTACGTTTGTATGAACATCTGTATGTATGTATTTATATATGTATGTACATATGTGTATATGTATGTATGTGTGTGTTTGTATGTATGTATGTATGTATGTATGTATGTATGTATGTATGTGTGTATGTATATGTATGTACGTTTGTAGTATGTACATCTGTATGTATGTGTGTATGTATGTATGTATGTGTGTATGTACATCTGTATGTGTGTATGTACATCTGTATGTATGTATGTATATATGTATGTAATTATGTACAAATGCACGTATGTATGTATGTATGAATGTATGTATGTATTCATGTATATATGTATGTCTAGGTATGTATGTATGTACGTATGTATGTAACTATGTATGTCTGTATGTATGTATATATGTATGTATGTATGTATGTATGTATGTATGTATGTATGTATGTATGTATGTATGTATGTGTGTATATATGTATGTAATACTATGCATGTATGTTTGTATCATTGTATGTATATAGAATTTGTTTATGTGTTATATTGGATACACATATTATCACTTGTTTTCAATTAGTATTATATATTTTATTAATTATACATAATTTTGCAAAACATAGCAATTTCTCCCAAAATATTGATCAAATGTTTACCTTTACATTCTGTCTATCCTGTCGTTTGGAGCTATTATTAAGCTTCAATAGAAGCAAATTAAAATGGCAGAAAATTGAATATTTAAATGAGAGTGTTTGATTATTATATGGGATAAGACCTTTTTATCAAATTAGATGACATGTGATTATGTATGTATATTCATATCATCATCATTATCATATTCCTATAGTATTAATGATGTCCAGGTTCTGTGTCTTGCTATTCTTTCTGATAGTTATAAGATCTTCTCATGGACAGTTGGATGGAAATCCTCCTCCACTTCCTGGCACTGGTTAGTATACCTCTTGTTATATTATTACTAATATATTATTAATTATTATAACAGGTGTGAGACTGTATCTTGGAGAAGAGGCTAGAGTGTTACCTGATTTCTCTATGATAGCTGCTAGACAGTTTCATGATAATGATGCAGATAGTCCTGGTAGTGATTCTTCTGATGATCTTAATGATGGTGTATGGTGTCAGAGTGCTAATAATGGTAGTATGATAGGAACATGGTATCTACCAAATGGTACACAATTGACAACTGAAGATATTGACGGTTCAATGAACTTCCCATTGTATGCATATCATGTGAATGTCACTGGTCAAATTGGTCTATTGAGAGATGCTGGAATAGCAGATTATCAGGGACTATACAGATGTGTTATTCCTGATGAGAATGGAGTAAATCAAACATTATGGGTAGCTGCTTATGGGGGTAGTGATTTTGATTCAGATGGTAAGTCTGTATGATATTAATAACTCCAGTTTATCTTTGAATTATTATTTCCAGATACGAATTTATTCACATTAATAACAAGAACTTATTTTAGATTAGTTTCCACATCAAGAGATGCTGATCCTCCTGTATATAGTCTAACT
This sequence comes from Petrosia ficiformis, assembly GCA_947044365.1. Taxonomy (NCBI): domain Eukaryota; kingdom Metazoa; phylum Porifera; class Demospongiae; order Haplosclerida; family Petrosiidae; genus Petrosia; species Petrosia ficiformis. Next base: position 419,870 of record OX345647.1, on the reverse strand, counting down.
TTTGATGTAAATAGACGACCACCCACTAATGTCACTTGTAATGTAGATAGTGTGATGTTTAGCATTCCAGATGAGGACTTGAGTCGTGAGGTACTATCATCTGAAGATTCTATTAGTGTTCAGGTAATAGTAACAGTGAGAATGAGACAGGGAGGTACTTATCAGTGTACTGTATCTAATGATGCACCACGTGGTAATACTACAATGACTCAAGCAATAACAGTGACAGGTATGTCTCATAATGAATTCATATTTCAGATATGATCATCCTCTCCTCATTTCTATAGTAACTGACACTCCTACTAATCTAACAGCAATGAGAACTGGTCTTTATCAAGGCAATGTATCCTGGTCTCCTCCTGTTAGTAATGATCCTGCTGTAGAAGGTTATGAATTGTTCTATGATCTACCTAATGGTACCAGAGACAGTATAGAGGATAATAATACACTAATAACATTCTCTGATCTTGATCCTGAATCAAGTTATCCAGGATTTGTAGTAGCATTTGGAGGAGATTTACCTAGTAGTCGTAGTAATAATGGTACTTTACAAGAAGGTAAGAAGAATGGTTTTAATGTTTTGAATTGTGTGATACTATCACATTTTATATGAATATAAATCAATCTATTAATTTAATTTTAATTCACACTGTATGTAAAGATTTCATTAGTGTTTATTCTAAACATTTCATAGCTGTCTCAATTGACGTTACTCCCAGTACTCCCTCAAGTACACTCCTAATTGGTTCAGATATTACAGTCTCATGTGAAGTGAATATCACAATTGAAGTCATAGTGGCACAAGTAGTGTGGGCTGATCCAGAGTTTAATCCTCTTAGCGCTACTGATGGGAGTTTAACTGGCAGCGGGATGAATCCATTAATAATGGATGATTTAATATTGTCATTATATCTCATACTCAATGATGTAAATGTTTCTAATGCTGGTATATATACATGTGGTACTATTATAAATGATACTCTTGATGATTCCGCTTTGATTGAAAGACAGTATACTCTAACAGTTGAAAGTAAGTCCCTATTCATTTATATTATGGTCACATGATTATTATTGAGAGTAAGTCCCTGTTCATTAATAATATTGTCGTGATTATTATTGAGAGTAAGTCCCTATTCATTAATAATATTGTCATGAATACTATTGAGAGTAAGTCCCTATTCATTTATATTATGGTCACATGATTATTATTGAGAGTAAGTCCCTATTCATTTATATTATGGTCACATGATTTTTATTGAGAGTAAGTCCCTATTCATTAATAATATTGTCATGTGATTACTATTGTTATTATTAACTATACATTCCATCACACTTCATAGTATATATAAATACTCGCAACACTATCCTTATGACTACATACATAATAGTGATATATCCTTTTCCATTCCTCTCTCATCTATTATCTTCTTGTCTGCTCTTTATTCTTGTAATTCTTGTCATTTTTTATATATTATATCCTTCATTTTATTTTCCTAACCTCTTTTCTTTAGTACCTCCTCCAAATGTAATCTCACTTGTGACTCCTGGTACTCAGTTTGGTCGGACATTTTTAAGTGGTATCTCGTCACTCTTCTGTGCTGTTAACGTCACTTCTATTGACTTACCACCAAATATAATCTTCACATGGTGGGGACCACAGGGACAAGTGACTGATGATGAAAAATATGATGTACAAGAGGGTGTATCTGGTGATGATTTACAATTTGGAATTGATGAAGAAGACTATACTCACTATAGTAATCTAGTCATTAGAGATTTGACAATGATGGATAATGAAACACAATATTATTGTGTAGTACAGGTTGGAGTTAATAATACATTTGATCGATTCGAATTTGTTATACCAGGAACTACTACATCAGATAATATTACTGTACTAGTTGAAGGTACACATATATGTGTATATGTGTATTGTATATCTTAGTTTGTATATGTCCTTGTGTTTGTATGTATACAACTACAATTAGTGCTGGGACTCGATAATTGAAATATCGATAATCATTATCGATATAGCACATTTAGCAATAATCGATATTGTGACCAGATGTTGATTTGTACTTATGTACATGTGCATTCAGTACAAGGCATTTGTTTGTTTTTTTTTTTAACATCCTAGTAACTTAACTTACAACTGGTTTTGTATTTGGTACATGATATCCAAATTGCCAAATAGTAGGAGGTCTTTCCTGTCAAGTAATTAATTACTTCCTCTGATATTATTGATAATCAATCGATAATGGGTGCACTAATAATCGATATTGATATCGCTTCCGATTCCCAGCACTAACTACAATAATAATAGTATGGTTTACACACACACACACACACACACACACACATATGTGTATATATATGTTTGTGTGTATATACATGTATGTATGTTTGTATATCTTTGTCTGTATATGTGCTTGTGTGCAGGTTTATGTATAGATTATACACCGAGGTAAAGGTCTCTACTAGATTTATCAAACCGAGGTAGTAGTAGAGACCATACCGAGGTGTATAACACACTTCTACCATGCTATAGCAACGCATTTTATTTGCAAATTGCGCGTGGCAACAGTATACATAATTTCACAAACCTATGGATATATATAGTGTGGGTTTCTGTGACTCTTTAGACAAGTAACTGATCTACAGTCAATCGCAAATGACAGAAAGAGCTCTACATGTGGCAGACTTCCGGCTCCTCCACTCCAGTATAAGGTGTGGTCTTCCAACAGCAATATTGATCGATCGCGATCGCTATCAAGAAGTTCGCGATGCAAGAACAGCCCCACCCAACTATTTTTGAATCGATCTCATACGAGAGGAAACACTAGAGCTCTGAAAGACCTCAATCACAAGCATACAAATTGGTGTCAAATTTTCAAAAAGGACAAGCATCACTGTGAATTACAGCTAATAATTATAGCTACAGTTGTATATAGTCATACCTTTAGCCTACGCTTCACAGCGAAGGTAATAATCTTTTAATGTGTAATTTATAAACCATTATATATATATAATAAATCAATGTCAACTCTGACAAAATTATTATACAATCCCGGGAAAATAATCCCGGGAGGTTTCAATATAATATTGAACCTCTCCAGGAGGTTTGATATAAGATTTATTAACCTCATTTTGAGCAATTTCATTGGTCAATTAACTACAAGCATGGTAGAAGTGTTTATGTTTGTCATATTCAGTGTTTGTTGGAGTTAGTTATTTGTTATGTTTTTGTAAGCTACTATTAACTATATTGTGAATTCTTTTTAATATTTTTAATTCCATAGCCCTGCCAGTTCCTATATTTACTATTACTCATGAGGGAGCGCCCATTATCGGTGAATCATTTTCTATTATCTGTAATGCTACAATTGAAGATAATTTATCACCAAACATCAACCTCACCTGGGTATATAATGATTCAATGAGTAATGGCATCACTATCACTAATAATCCAGATGGTTCTCTAGCTCTCAATGTTGATCCAGTCCAGGAATTACATGAAGGATTATATACATGTGTTGCTATGGCGACAATACCTGATGTCCCTCAACTGATTGTTAGTAATGAAACATATGACTTTTCAACTTTGGGTCAGTTTCAAATTGTGGTATTATAAAATAAGTTATTATAGTTAGAAGAGCTGTGCCAGTGATAAAAGCTTAATATGTAATTAATGACTGTATGAGTATATACCTTGTATTAAAATATGTTTAGTAGTAAGTAGAGTTGGAACATACTGTAAGCTTAAAGAAACTGATATCACTCACTATACATGTATTTGCATACAGTTTAGCTATTATGATAGTTACTATTATATTTTTGTCTTGTGGTAATATATTGATAATTCTACATGCACATTGTGTGTGAACTCGCCCTCTAAGCCACAGAGGCTAATGTTTAAATTGTTAAATAATGATTTAATAATTCATTACAGACGATCCTGATGTATTTATCATTGTAACTGGTTCTAATATTGCTGGTAACATGTACACTCTAACTTGTGAGGTTAGTGTTGTAACAGGAGTACCAAACATCACATGGATGTATAATGACATGAAGCTTATGGAAGAATCTGGTATCACACTAACATTAGAAGAGAATGTGCTAAACCCACGACTGATATTACAATTCAGTCCATTATATTATGATCATGCTGGAGTATATACATGTTCAGCTAATCTCACTGTAGAGGAGTTTGAGTTTAATGGATTCAATGAAGCTTCACAAACTGTTAATGTACAAAGTAAGTATAGAGTAATGAGTAATTGATAATAAGATGAATTTAATGTATTATTGATTAATAACAGCTTAACATTCCAAGTATTAACTGTTATCATATTCATAACTATATTCATAGCATTAACCTATTGGGTAGTAGGTAGTGGATGATGCAATAATGCTTTATCATTATAATGTATACACATGTACATGTATTTACATACATTTACATGTGTATAATTATAATGTAAAGCATACATACATACATACATACATACATACGTACGTACGTACATACATACATACATACGTACATACATACATACATACATACATACATACATACACATTATTATACTGGTGAAATACTATTACATATAGTGTATATAATTATATACTTTGACTTGTATATATAAAGTCATATATAATTATATTGACTATACACATATATAATTTATAATTATACAATAGTATTTCACTAGTCACTGTTTATATAGTTTATCTAATCATACAGTATATGATACCAGTGAGTCCATTTATAAAATAAATTATATAGTAGAAATACAATCTATCACATATTTCTCACTTCTTGTATACACACAGTCCCAACACCTACTGTTATAATCACTGATGATGGTGTTAGCAATATGTTTGTACGTGGTACTGAACAGTCTCTCACATGTAATATCACACTTGCCTCTTATTCTCCATCATCTCCTAATGTCACTGTACAATGGATGAAAGATGGACTAGTGTTAGATGTTAGCAGTGAACGAGTTGATCAGAGTGAACTTCAAGTTAATGGAAGCAGTTATACTTCAACAATAACATTCTCTCCATTGAACAATACTGATACTGGTGATTATACATGTACAGGAACCATTAGTCCAATAGGGTCTGGATTTGATGCAGATATAGAACCCTACGTCATTGGTACCAGTAACAATGGATCATATACACTTACAGTACAAGGTATGTATGTATATGTACATGTATGTACATTGTACAACACAAATAACTCATACTGTATGTTGGGAATGCAGATCATAGCTCATATATAACCTTAATCTTTTACATTACTCTGTACTCTCTTGATCTGCTTTGTTTTAGTTAAGAATCATAACTCATACAGCCAACCTTACCTTGTTCTAGATGAGATATTGGCTATAGATTCATTATTTATTATACAACGTAGCAATTGAAATCATAATGAATATGTTTCTTAGTTCTTCACTTGTGTTGTATCAGTTATATGTATTTATCTTCTCCTGTCTCTAGATATTCCTGATCCAGTGATCACTATTACTCCCACTGGTAGTGGTGATATCAGTGATAACTACACACTAATGTGTTCAGTGGACATTGTAGATGATCTACTAAATATACAACTCAATACAACATTCGTGAGAGTAATAGATGGAGAATATGAAGTACTGGAATATGAAGAATCCTCAGAAGATGCTACCATCACTGTATACTTCACTCCTCTAAGAACATCAGATTCTGGAAGATATAGATGTTCAGTAGATATTAGACAGACTGATATTAACTATCAAGATGTATTCTATGAATCATTTACTATCAGTACAACAAGTGAGTATGACTGATATGTGTGTGTGTGTACAAGTGTGATTAAATATCTGTTTAATCACATGACTTTGTGTATTGACTTCTAGTCACTAGCTCTTTGTAATTTGCAAGTGCATATGGTAATTGTGGATTATTATATTGTCCTGTCCAGTGTAACAATAATTGCTGCTTTGCTATTTGTAAATGAAAGACATTTATAAAGCAATACATTGTACATAATACCACTCACTATACAATGATAAAATATAATCACACTTTAATGTTTGAAGGGATGGAATAATCTTCCATTCCTAGTTGTACCTCTCACAATGTCAAACACATATCCTTTACTCTATTCTTGTAGTACCTACTCCAGAGGTTGTGGTTACCACTGATCCACCTAATCCTGGTACACTAGTAGAGGGTACTTATATTGATCTAGTGTGTACTGTTACTATCAATGAAGCTGTGGATACTGATGTGAATGTTAGTATAGAATGGTCTCGTAATGGAGGATCTGCTCTTATGAACTCATCTAATGAATACTCCATTAGTCCTATATCATTGGTATCAGATCAGTATATTAGTATAATACGTATTGAGGAACTAATAATGACAAGTGGCAATGGAGATACTTACTCTTGTTCTGTGAGTATACAACCATCTTCTTTATCTAATTATATTACTGGAAGTAATGGAGACAGGGATATCACACTCAGTGTGGAAGGTAAGTACTCCGTATTAATAAGGTACTTTGCTGTAGCTATATACTGTGCTACTGTGCTTATAATTATTTGTTTGCTCTATGTTAAATTATATTTAATTCGTCTCAAGAAGCTACATTAGTGTATATGTGTGTCCTTTTAAACCTCCCATGATAATGTCTATCTTCTATACTTACATACACAACAAATGATGAGTGATATAGTCATTCCTACCTAGGATTATTATTATTACAGGAATATAGCTACACAAAAGATGAGTGATATAGTCACTCCTACCTAGAAATATCATTATAGGAATACAGCTCACTACATTAGGTCATAAAAAGCTATGAAACTGTATCCTATTAAAATTTACATTTAATAATTCTTTGCTATCCTCTTCAGATTTCACTGATGATAATATCATGATAGATATTAACTTCCCTTCCATACCTACTGCTGGAGATGAGTTTAGTTTCACATGTACAGCCACAGTACCAGAGAGACTAGTATATGAACCAACTGGCTTTACTATTAGTTATGATTTTTCCGGAGATATTATAGTTGCTGATAATAATCCTGATGCTACTCAATCATTGATAATGAGGAATGGAAATGTATTCTCAAGAGATATCACACTAAATCCTGTGAAAACATCTGATGCTACACAATACTTCTGTGAAGTAGAGTTTGGAGATCTTGGTGCGGATAATGATAATAATGGAATGCTGAGTGTTACAAGTACGTTCTTTTTTATATTCATATTTTATATCTCATGTTTTCATATCTCTTCTCCTCCACACAGTATTCTCTCCTATCATGTCACTAGTTTTATCCCCTAATGATACTATTTATGAAAGTACTTCTCTCAACATCACTTGTATTGCTACACTACCCAGTGTAGTGAACACACCTGTATCTGCTATGGTATCTTGGATTAATCCTAGTAATGAGATTATCACTAGTACTAATGATGGTCGTGTGACAGTGTTACCAGCGGAGATGATTAGCAACAACACATTTGAGAGTGCTCTGATATTCTATCCTGTTGATAATGGTAATGAGGGACCATTTGATGATCAAGGAGAATACACCTGTGTGATGACTATATCATCTACTGATAACTTGATATTGAATGGAGTCAATAACATAACTGAGAATATCACTGTAGAAGGTATATAATAATAATAATAATAATAATAATAATAATAATAATAATAATAATAATAATAATAGTACTGATATAGAACATTGTGATTGTCTCTCCGATTTTTAGAATTGCCTCCTCTTGAACTGAATATTTCAACTAGTGGTTATACTGAAGTTGGTCAGAGTTTCTACATTATATGTTGTGTTAGAGTAGTTGAAGGACTAGTTGAACAACCTATTGTAACATGGATGAAGATGGATGACGTCAGTATGGGTAATTTAGATGATCTGAATATAACTACAATTAGAGTGATAAATGGACCAGCTATTTATGTAATTATCAAACTAGATCCAGTTCTATTTGAACACAGAGGAGTGTATATATGTATGGCTGAGTTTAATATATCATTGACTAATGATGCTGACTCTGATTCTCAGGAATATGAACTAGTAGTTGATTGTAAGTTCTTTCTTACTTTATATTCCTCTCCCTCTTTCTTTCACGTTGAATTTAAGTCATATTATGTAATATATTATTTTATTTTCCTTCCCATTGTCACAAATACATGTACTGTTTCTCTTCTTCTCTGACATTCAATTATTTCCTTCATTTCTCCTCATTTTCATCAGTGGTTTGGAAACAGCCAATCACATCAGGACATTGTCTGATAAATGTAGTGAATGCATGTACTATAGTCAGTAGTATGGAAACAGCCAATCATATCAGGGCATTGTCTGATAAATGTAGTGAATGCATGTACTATAGTCAGTAGTATGGAAACAGCCAATCATATCAGGGCATTGTCAGATAAATGTGCATGTACTATAGTCAGTAGTATGGAAACAGCCAATCATATCAGGGCATTGTCTGATAAATGTAGTGAATGCATGTACTATAGTCAGTAGTATGGAAACAGCTAATCATATCAGGGCATTGTCTGATAAATGTAGTGAATGCATGTACTATAGTCAGTAGTATGGAAACAGCCAATCATATCAGGGCATTGTCTGATAAATGTAGTGAATGCATGTACTATAGTCAGTAGTATGGAAACAGCCAATCATATCAGGGCATTGTCTGATAAATGTAGTGAATTCATGTACTATAGTCAGTAGTATGGAAACAGCCAATCATATCAGGGCATTGTCTGATAAATGTAGTGAATGCATGTACTATAGTCAGTAGTATGGAAACAGCCAATCACATCAGGGCATTGTCTGATAAATGTAGTGAATGCATGTACTATAGTCAGTAGTATGGAAACAGCCAATCATATCAGGGCATTGTCTGATAAATGTAGTGAATGCATGTACTATAGTCAGTAGTATGGAAACAGCCAATCATATCAGGGCATTGTCTGATAAATGTAGTGAATGCATGTACTATAGTCAGTAGTATGGAAACAGCCAATCACATCAGGGCATTGTCTGATAAATGTAGTGAATGCATGTACTATAGTCAGTAGTATGGAAACAGCCAATCATATCAGGACATTGTCTGATAAATGTAGTGAATTCATGTACTATAGTCAGTAGTATGGAAACAGCCAATCACATCAGGGCATTGTCTGATAAATGTAGTGAATTCATGTACTATAGTCAGTAGTATGGAAACAGCCAATCATATCAGGGCATTGTCTGATAAATGTAGTGAATGCATGTACTATAGTCAGTAGTATGGAAACAGCCAATCACATCAGGGCATTGTCTGATAAATGTAGTGAATGCATGTACTATAGTCAGTAGTATGGAAACAGCCAATCATATCAGGGCATTGTCTGATAAATGTAGTGAATGCATGTACTATAGTCAGTAGTATGGAAACAGCCAATCACATCAGGGCATTGTCTGATAAATGTAGTGAATGCATGTACTATAGTCAGTAGTATGGAAACAGCCAATCATATCAGGGCATTCATTGTCTGATAAATGTAGTGAATGCATGTACTATAGTCAGTAGTATGGAAACAGCCAATCACATCAGGGCATTGTCTGATAAATGTAGTGAATGCATGTACTATAGTCAGTAGTATGGAAACAGCCAATCACATCAGGGCATTGTCTGATAAATGTAGTGAATGCATGTACTATAGTCAGTAGTATGGAAACAGCTAATCATATTTGACACAGTCCAGTCAATGTAGAGAACGTCCAGTAAATATTAAACTGGATTGCATACAAATTATAAGGAGGAGGACAGGAATGATGAAAAAATGTCAAATATCTGGCAGCTAATTCACTATTTCCACACACCTGCATGCTACCACATCTTTATAAGTCAAATTGTCGTGATTATCTTTTCTATTCTCTCATAGTTCCTCCATTCATGGTTGATATAAGCCGAAATTATCTTGGCACACTATATGCTGGTACTCCACTCACACTAACTTGTGAAATCACATTGGATGATCTAGTAGACATACCAGTAATAGTCACTAACCAATGGACAAGGAACATGATGGATATCACTGAACCCACTATTACAGAAACCCCTGTGGAGACTGATACTAATCGTTACACAGCTACTCTAGAGTTCTATCCTCTTAGTGCTGCTTATGATAATGGAGAATACCAATGTACTATACTAGTGACTGCTAATACTACTGATAATTATACTACAGATATAACTAATTATACATCAATTGATGTTGTAGTAGAAGGTGAGTATGTAATGACATTAATTAGGAGAGATATCTTCATATCATTATTTTAGTGTCCATTTTTAATAAATGTAGCACACAGATATCAATATTGACACAATAATCATGAATTTTTCATAAATTATAAAGAGCCATTCATATTTAATTTATTATGTTCTATAATCTTCTCATTGATTTCATATCTTTCTTTATCTCTTCTCTAAAGATCTTCCTAATCCTGAAGTCGTAACAAAAGTGATAGGTTTAGAAATACCTGGTGAACCTTGTAACTTGACTTGTATAGTCACTGTTGTTGACAGATTAATAGTTTCACCTGTGATTGAGTGGAGTAAAGAATCTGTTATCGGGGAAGAAAATGATATTAGTGTATATCCTATGCGTTATAAAGACCAGCTGTCTCTACAGTTTGAAGTCCTGAATACGTTTGATGCTGGGGAGTACACTTGTGATGCTACTGTTACTGTTACTGAGATTAATGTTACTGTAACAAACAGCTCTGTTGAAGTGCTTGAACTGCAAAGTAAGTATATAAATACATGCCATCTATTTCTTAGCACACAAAGAATAGTAGAGCTGTTCAGTGCTTATAGTCTTCAAGAACGTCCCTCTGAATGCTTTCCACAGTGATTAATGTTACATCATACATGTGTGTAGTACACGTAGTTGTAATCAGTTTAAATAGGTGTGTTGTGTGTGTGAAACATGCACACAAGCCATGGGATATATGGCAGTAGGGAGAAAGCAATTCATAGATATTACAGCTAATAGATGTCCTAGCTGAACAGACATACGAAAGAATCTCCTTAACATTCTGTAGAATAGTTATAAGTAGAGTGTTTGATAAGATCATAAGGTGCACGGCAGCACCATTGGCCCAAAGAGCTTCTTATTTCGCATGGCACAGTTCTCTCTTTGGGCCAGTGGATCAGTTGATATTGTTACTAACAGCATTAACTCTTTTGTTAATCAGTTCAAGATGTATTCCTAATGGTACACACACAATATTGAGCCAATTTGGCCCATGCTTCAAAACTTATCAACTATGGCTATAAGTCATCTAATTCACACATTTACATCACTCAACTAACATGTTGCTTAAGACATAGTTCTAGATCACCAGGTAACTGATAAAATATACCTTCCTGATTAGACTTATAGTACACATACGACATCATTACTATAGAGACAGTTATTACCTATTCTAATTGTTATGTATATTCCCATTAATACATTGACTACTTATGATATGTGATATGTTCATTTCTGTTCCTCTTGTAGTTCCAGTTCCTTTAGTGGAGGTAACTCGTACTCAAGTGTATGACAATCTTCTTGCCGGTAGCACATTAACAATATATTGTGACATTGATATTGATGTTAATGTAGACACACCATTTAATGTAACAACAACATGGACTCGTAATAATACAGTGTTAGTATCAAACTCCAGAGTGATGATTATTGGACCATATTCTACTGATTTCAACCAGTATCAATCTCGTATAGAGTTCAGTACTCTCAGTAGTACAATGGATTCTGGTGTGTATACATGTGATGTGTCAGTCGCTAGTGACTCTGATTACTTGTATGTGTTTGATGCTGATAATGAGAATGATACTACCACCTTCACTGTTATACATGTAGGTAAGTATATGTACATATATATATAATTATTATTATAATATTATTATAATTACATGTATGTTAGACTGAGTTGAGGTATATTATAGAAGAAATAAAATTGTTGTGTATGGAAATGTGCTATGTTGCATTTGTAGTCTGTAATTCATGCATACATGTATGTATGTATGTAGCTACTATAATCTTCAAGGAACTCCGAACAACTGGAGTATCCAGCATTGAGAGCTAGGATTTGGTGGGTTAAAGATCTTTAATCCTCGAGGAACTCTCCAAACCACTGGGATACCAAGCATTGAGAGCTGGAGATCTTTGATCCTCAAGCAACTCTCCCTACTTATCCTACTTATCCTACTTATCCTACTACTATCATACTTACAATTTTCATGTCTTTGTTTTTGTTACACAGCTGCAAGACCACCTATTGTTCCTGTGTATGTCACAACAATAGTAACTAACACTACAGCAACAATTACCTTTACTGTACCAGAGATTGCCTACACACCCGAAATGTATTACATACAATATATTGGACAGGAGCTACAGAATGTATTAAGAAATAGTACACCAATTAATGGAACTAATGATATTACTGTAACCAATGCAATATATAATATAACGCTAACAGGACTAGAGGAGGCTAACACATATGAATTCAGTGTGGTATCTACTAACTGTATTGGAAATGCCACTACAGAAGAGATGGAGTTCACTACATTATCAGCATGTAAGTGATGTTATCATTTCTGTTAATCTAAATAATCATCTCTTTCTATCCTCTTTGTAGTGCCTGATGGTCCACCTATAAACTGTACAAATACAACTTTTGATCCACGTACTGTTACCTTGGAATGGACAGAACCTGAAAGAGCCTTGCAGAATGGAGAAATATCGGGCTATGATCTACGATGTTTGATGAATGGTTCTGATATCCCAGTACCAGATGTGAACAGCACACAAGACAATCCTGATACTATTTACACCATCCCAGTATTGACACCATTCAGATCATATGATTGTTGGTTAGCTCCCATTAATGAAATTGGGACAGGACCCAATACTACTATGTGTGTATTCATGACAGCACAAGATAGTAAGTACAATAGCAATCAAAAGATCCTAGGTTCAAACCCCAGCTGGTCCAGATTTTTTTTTGGACTTGTGTCTCTCTCTCTATATTTTCTATATAATAACTGTTGTTTTGGAAAATGGAGTTACCTTTCTTTGCTGCCCTGCCATTTCTTTATGTAAAGCAGTATTGCAAATAGCCATAATATTGCAGTACTAGAAACCCTAGTCATACATTCCATAGTACTGACTTAAAATATACTTCAACATGTAACATTCACAGTATTAGGTCATATATATATATATAAATGTAGTTCAATGATGGGTGTGGTTTCTATATATAGTAGAGAATGGTTACATGCACACACAGAAACTACCTACTTTACAATTATATTATTTACCTTCTTACTTGTTCTCTTTCGTAGGACCAGAAAATCCTCCACAAGATTTCACAGCTATTGATACCACAGTTAGTGTCACATTCAGTTGGAACCCTCCGACAATTCCAAATGGAATCATTACTGAATATAATCTCACCGTAATGACCAATGGTACTAGCATCCCTAATGTTCTAAATGCAGATACTGAGACTTTCACAGTGCTAAGATTTGTACCATATCAGGAATACAGTGCTACTATTGCAGCTGCTACTGTAGCTGGATATGGCCCTATAGATAACATCACTGGAAGAACAGAACCAGATAGTAAGTATTGTAAATTGTAACTGCACATCAGAGTTTTTGATATGTTTTGAAGCATGGGCCAAATTGGGTCAACAATGATTAGTTTATGCGCCAATTAACAAAGAGTTATAATCATAATTAACTGTGCCATCTGGCCCAAACAGAGAACTGTGCTGTGCCAAATAAGAAGCACTTTGGACCAATGGTGCACCATATGAGGTTATCAAAAGCTCTTCAGCCACAATCATAACTATATTCAGTATATAAATCTAATTTGAAATGCAATTTGAAATACATTTTTAAAGATTATTCACTTTTCTCTCACAGTTTCATCTCCTGTGATTCTTATCACTATACCAAACAGAGTAAGAGGGGGGAACTTCAACGATACTCTGCCATCAGTTAACAGCACCACACTCAATGTAACTTGGCTGCCTCCAGTCACTCCTAATGGATTCATTGAATATTATAATATTGATGTAACAAACAGGAAAGGAGATCAAACTAGATTTCCTTTTTATAACTTCCAAGTGACATCAGTTGAAGGACAAACCCAATATACTCAACTTGTTTGTAATCTCAGTGAGTAGATGTTTCTTCTCTTACACCATAATCAATAGCTAAATTATCATACTAAAACAACACTATTCTCTTCATCACAGAACCCGGTGTACCTTATAACATTACTATTGGAGCAGTCAATGAAGTGGGTCAAGGGATGAATGTCAGTGTATTAGCATTCTCTTCAATTCAAAGTAAGTCCCATATTATACAATAATATATGTTATAACTAGAGAATAATTATACACTTGTACTATTAATATTGAATTATACATATATTTTGAGACCCTCTCTGTCTCTTTCAGCTGAAAATCTAGCAAATGTTACAAACGTTGACGCAACCAGATCTGAAGATGGTACAACTATGACAGTAACATGGACACCATTGTCACTAGAAGAGGTTGGTGGTTTTTTCGAAATTGAAGTCGTTGCATCTGTATCAAATGATCGGAGACGACAACAGACGGACATCACAAAGCGTGTTCCATATTCTGAAAGTTCTGCTGAATTGACAGGACTTGATCCAAATGATGATTATAGTGTGACTGCTAGAACTGTGTTGACTGGATCAGATGGAAGCACTGAATCGGGTTCAACGAGTCAACCTCTCGAAGTAGACTCTCCTGGTATATTATATGTGATTATATTTACAAAAAAGCTCCAAATTAATAATTATTATTATATACTAGGGATGGGCGATTATGAAAATATGAGTCAACGATTATTGTTTTTGCAAGTATCACGATTATTGCGATTATTGGCTACCTTACATATGTATGTAGATTTCATTCAACAATCAAATTGATACCTTTTATTTGTTGAGTAAACAGTGTTGAAAAACTGATTTAGATGTGATAGTACTGAAAACCTGAAGTTATGGCACAATAATTGTTATTTTTGTGACCACGATATGGGAATATTTAGACGATATGATTATCACAGGAAATTTTAATCACAATTATCACGATAATCAAAATATTGCCCATCACTACATTCAACAAATAATTGTTTTTATATAATGGTGTAGTAAATGTCTGATACTACATGTACTTACTATTGCAATACTAAGGTTTAGTGCACATCTAAAATAGCAGTGTTACTATGGTTACTCCAATATTATTATTTATGTTTATAGATGTCTAAAAATAGCAGTGTTACTATGGTTACTCAAATTAATACCTGGTCCTATTATTGCTAATGTTTATTACATATCCAAATGATAGTGTTACTATGGTTACACCAATACCTATTATTGCTAATGTTTATTACATATCCAAATGATAGTGTTACTATGGTTACGCCAGTACCTATTATTGCTAATGTTTATTACATATCCAAATGATAGTGTTACTATGGTTACGCCAGTACCTATTATTGCTAATGTTTATTACATATCCAAATGATAGTGTTACTATGGTTACACCTGTACCTATTATTGCTAATGTTTATTACATATCCAAATGATAGTGTTACTATGGTTACGCCAGTACCTATTATTGCTAATGTTTATTACATATCCAAATGATAGTGTTACTATGGTTACGCCAGTACCTATTATTGCTAATGTTTATTACATATCCAAATGATAGTGTTACTATGGTTACACCAATACCTATTATTGCTAATGTTTATTACATATCCAAATGATAGTGTTACTATGGTTACGCCAGTACCTATTATTGCTAATGTTTATTACATATCCAAATGATAGTGTTACTATGGTTACGCCAATACCTATTATTGCTAATGTTTATTACACTTTTACTAATATATAGAACTATTATTAATGTCTTATTACAATTATAGTTATCTCTTCATCAAGTAATTCACAGACTGTATCTACTGGTCTAGTAGCTGGTATATCAGTGTTGAGTATTATTATTATTATTTTAATAATAATAATTATTATTATTATTCTTGTGGCATTACTTTTCATCAAACGGACTAATAGCAGTAACAAAGAAATACAAAAGTTTGTGAAGAAAATTATTTACACTTAGTCTATTTATAGTGGAGTAACTATATTTTTCAGATCCACAGTTCAACCTGTCGAAGAACCTATATATGAAATAATGGATGATTCAAAGTTAGTATAATTATATGATAATCATACATACATATGATATATTATATACATGTAATATAATATCATTATAGGAATGATATTGAAATGAAAGAGTGTATAGCATATGGACATGTAGAAACATCTCCACAAACACAGCAAGAAAGACAGCAAGATGAAACTGATGTTTATGAAACTGTTTAAGTAAACAATAAACTATAATTATATATACATTATCAATGTAGTAACTAGTCAGTTGAACTTGTGATATTATCAGTATATTTACATGTTTTGATAAATAAGTTATGCTTTTTAGTTTATGATATATACTTGATTCCTGATTGTGAATAGTGAATGATATTATTTACTATATCCTTAGTATGATGTAATATTATAGAGTACGTACATATGTATCTTCATATACCAGTGTACATGTACATGTTACCAATGTGATATAGGGTAAGATGGTAAAAGGAATGGGTGGAGCTATGGATCTGGTAGCTAGTAAAGGAACGAAGGTAGTGATTACTATGGAACATACAACAAAGGTATTATTATTATATGATATAAAACTAATCAGTGATATATTATTTGTTATTATAGGATGGTAGTCATAAGATATTAGATGAATGTAGTCTACCATTAACAGGAAAGAACTGTGTGGATTGTATTATGTGTACATATGTACAAAGAGACATGTGATTATGTATGTACATGTAGGGTGTGTCCCTTAGAGGACTGAGCTTGTTTTCAAAATTCTCCCCAATTCCAACACTGGCGTCTCTATTGTATATATTTTGGCCACCATTCACTTTCTCTACCACAAACTTGGCTCCTTTTCTGACATGGAGTAGTACTACTACCACCGGGCCTAGCAATCTCCTCAGGTGTAGTATGAATTTTATAACAATATTTCGCACTAGCATAAAATACTAGGCCTAATTTTGTCCTACCAAGATGATTTTGAAATACTTATCATTAAGATATTCAAATTATTCCTTGCCCTTCCATATGTGTATGTATAACTTTATTATGTATAATTATATCAATATTGTTTTTCTACATGACATGACCCAGACCTTTGATAGCAAGTTAAACAGGTTTGTCAACATTCTATATAATTAATGCATTATGAATTTGCATTTTATAAAATTTGTGATTATCACTTGTACACAGGAAATCACCAGTTCAGACAATGAGTGGACATCTTTTAATCAATTAACAATTATAATTGTTTTTGTGTTTTTTAGTTTGTATTATACGTAATTATAATGTGTACATGTATAAACTATAACTTCATTCTAAAAACATTGTATGTTAAGAATTGAGTAACTATAACCTATGATTATAATTATAATGGTAAACCATAGTGTAGATATGAATACAATGAAAAGTTTAATCTACTATATCAGTAACTAGTTAATTATCAAACAATTTGTTTTATATATGATGTTGTCTGATTGCATATTACTGATACTAAACTGGATACATGTTTCAGGTTAGGAGCTATTCTCTCTTGTGAGCTTCTGATATTAATTACTATGAGAAATGTATGTATATACATGTTCTGTAATGAGTATGTACATAACATCTTCATATTTGGAGTATAGTAATGTGTATTATTATGTAATTATAATTATTAATTATATGTGTGTGTAGTTATAGATGGCTCCATACATACATGTTGTAATCTAGTTAAGTGTCACCCAACCTACCTTAACTTAACTGTGGTTAATCTCATGGAGAAACATCTCTCTTCTTCTTTGTAGACTACAATTAATATTTCTAAAGCACGAGTGTTATATAGAGTTTTCGGTACTGATAGTCCTCCATTGTGTGTTTTGCAGTATCTTGTGGCCACTGCAATGTGTTCGTGTTTACTAAGATGCTTATTCATTTTTGTACTTGGAGGTAAGTTGAAAGGCACAAAATCTCAAAATTATTGTTTTTGTGTTTGTAGATGCATAATATAATAATATAATTATGTATTTACAATGTTTATAATTATAATATATATAATAAACTGCTAGACAATGCAATTTAATTGATATGTATACCAGGATGTAATTATAAGTGCCTCTATTATATTTTTAATAGCTTGTAAAGTGTAAAGGAAAATCAAATTCTCTTAATTTGTATTCAATATACACAACATTCATTTGTATATCAGAAAAGAAACGATTATATAACTAGTGTGCGTCCATCCATTTAATTGTATACTTCATACATAACTATTCTTGTTTATCCATCCATCCATCTGTTATAATTCATATCTTATTATATTATATATCTATTCTTCTAGTACTGTGTAGTGCTCAAGACGATGTTCCTGGTTCAGCATTTTTCGGTAAATTTAGTTGTTATGTGATTAATGCATGTAATAGCAAAATAGGAATAAGTCTTAGGTGTGGTAAAAGTTAATATGGAAAATCAAGTGAAGTTTATTAGTAAAAAAGACTTGATTATCATACCATATTTTGGACAGAATGAGTACATATATGATTGTATTCGATGTTCTTGAAACTTACAAGAAAGTTTAGTACTGTTTTAGGTATAGAGTAGGGACGAAATTAGATAGATAGATAGACAGACAGACAGCTAGATAAATACATAGATAGATAAATAGATAAATAGATAGATAGATAGATAGATTAATTAATTGATTGACATACTGACAGACAGATCGATAGATAGGTGTCGATTTGTAACAGGAAACAATTTTATTGCTTGTTTAATGAACAACATCTGTTTATACCTTTTCCTGTTTTTAGTAATACTCTCTATATATAGTAGTCACAGTATGTATTTTCTCATATACAAACATATGATGGTTTCCCGATATATTATGACTAACAGCTAGCTGTACTATGTATGTACTATGTATGTACTATGTATGTACTATGTATGTACTATGTATGTATTATGTATGTACTATGTATGTACTATGTATAGTAATTTTATATTCCCTTTACTACCAGTAACATAACCACCCACTAAATGACTAGTAGTATTTCCTTATCGTGTTCTTATGTAAATAAATTACTATGTCTGTATATACATACACACGTACATATGATACATACATACATACATACATGCATACTTATATACATACATACATACATACGTACATACATACATACATACATACATACATACATACATACATACATACATACATACATACATACATACATACATACATACATACATACATACATACTTGCATGAATACATACACAATGTAAATACATACATACATACATACATACATACACACACACACACACATACACATACAAGCTGTCTCTGTTCTCATAGCACCAACCATTACTGTTGGACCTTCTGATGCTAATATAACTTATGGAGATAGTGTCAGTTTCACATGTACAGTATTGAGTGTAACACCAGTAGATATCAATATCTCTTGGGAAACAACAGCTATCAACACTCTACCTGATGCTACTACAGTAATGAGTTCTACTGATACATATACTAGTACTCTAATGATTAACAGTGTGGATGTGATGAGTAATGGAGATTATTCTTGTGTTGCAATGAGTGATGGTGGAATGGATACCTCCACAGCAACACTTAGTGTGATAGGTAAGTAAACACTATAATAAGTGTGTATAACTGTATGTGTTCATTTGTTTGTCTGTATTTCTTTTCATATGTTATATTCTCTCTCTCTCTCCAGTTCCTCTTCCAGAAGTAACCATTTCTCCTGAATCTGTTAATGTTTCTTACGGGTCAACAGTGAGTCTCACTTGTGAGGTTCAATCCCTGACTACACCTAATGTCACTTGGACAAGTAACACAAATGTGACTCTTCCTTCCACTTCACTTGTTAGTAGTAGTGATATTCATACCAGTATTCTAACACTGGAACAAGTGACACTGGAATATATCGGAGAATTTACTTGTACTGCAGTAAATGAAGGAGGAGAGATGAGGGATATGATAAATGTTAATGTGTATGGTAAGAACATGAGTCTATCTATCTATCTGTATGTATGTATGTATCTATCCGCTTGTCTGTATACAAATATTT
Organism: Petrosia ficiformis; assembly: GCA_947044365.1. Lineage (NCBI taxonomy): Eukaryota > Metazoa > Porifera > Demospongiae > Haplosclerida > Petrosiidae > Petrosia > Petrosia ficiformis. Next base: position 399,492 of record OX345647.1, on the reverse strand, counting down.
ATGAATTGCACAACATTTATATCTTGTATTGTTATTTGTTCATCATTCATCATTACCATTTATTTTCCTCTCTCCCTCTCTTCTCCTTACTGAAACAGTTAATCCCTTGCCGATATCAATAACTACTACAGGATCACAAGAGATAGGCAGTACATACACTTTACAATGTATAGTAACATCAGTAAATACTCCCACTATTATATGGAAGAATAGTACAGACATTATTAGTAATACATCAGTTGGAATAGAAGTTGGGGATTTAGTTAATGATGGAGATACTTGGAGTGTTACATTGACATTCAATCCACTTCTCCAGTCACATGAAGAAGAGTATATGTGTACTGCTTATATGAATTTTGATGCAAGTGATATTACTAATGAAACTATTACTGTAGATGTTATAAGTGAGTGTTTGTATATCTGTCTTTCTATCTACAGATTCATCATCTATTTATCTATCTATCTCTCCAATGTTCTGTTCATAAATTATTCATCCATTTATGTCTACATGTGTATGTATGTATCTATCCCATTCACTCATCTACCTATCTATGTCCGTATTAGTTCCTCAACTACAAGTTAGCATTGACCCAGAGTCTTCGATATCAGTATTTCTTGGTGAGACTCTCACACTTAAGTGTCAAGTAACACCGCCAGAATCCCTAAATGGAGTCGTGTCCTCTATCATTTGGGAATATGGAAATTCTAATCTAAGTGAAGGAGTAACTAATATGCTATCAGAGGGGATGTCCTCTCTGGATCTTGATACAGTAGTTTCAGCTGAAGCTGGAGTGTATACATGTAGTGTTCAAGTGACATCACCATATTTGGACATAGATCCTTATTTATCAGCTAACAGTACAGTAACTGTATTTGTAGAAAGTAAGTAATTATGTCTTGTTATGTGTACATGTGTCTGTATATGTCTGTGTGTATGTATGCTCATGTGTCTTATATTATATGTATGTATAATAATTATTATAATTATGTACATGTATACACATACACATACACATACATAACATACACATAAATCATCTGTTATCACAAGTCAATATCTGTTTATTATAATATTTCTTCAATAATAATCATTTTGTCCTCTCTAGTGACTACTCCTAGCATATCTAGCATTACTTCATTCCCTGATGTTTCTATGTACTTCTCTGGAGTTGCAACCATTTTTCGCTGTATATTCATTACCACCTCTGCCATTAGTGATGATCCTGATGCAGTAGTGACAGCTGAATGGAGGAAAGGTGGCAATGTACTAACTGGAGATTCAAGAGTAACTGTTATGACACCAACACTGTTAGTAGGTGTGTCGTATTTGGGATCATTGGATTTTGATTACCTAACTCAACTAGACAGTGATAATTATAGTTGTGTAGTCTTTGTTACTTCAAATGTTAATAGTGAATTTATTACTGATTCTTCTGTTTCATCATCCATTACGATAAATGTAGAAGGTTAGTGATATTGTATTTACAATTTATTCATTCATTTTCATCTACTTACATGAACATGTACATACATACAAACATACATACATACATGTACATACATGCATATACACACACATACATATGTACATTTTTCTCTTAGGTCCTACTCCTGACATCATCCTAACATCTTCCACTCTTCGTCTCCCCTCTCATCCTGATTATAATCAAACCACACTGACATGTACTGCAACTCTACCTCTTCCACCAGAAATAGATGAATTAGAATTTGACAAAGTGTTCAGATGGACTATGAGTGGTACTGATGTTACTAGTGATGCCAGTACACCTACTGATCCAAGGGGTATAGAAAGTGTTAGTACATTAACAACAGATTTCACCATTGCTGGAGATATTGTGATTACTTGTGAGGTTACTATTAGTGTACCAGGAGATCCTGTAGTGTCTAACAGTAGTTCAATTACTATTACTGTATTAGGTAAGAGATTGTGAGGTGGATTAATGGAGAGAGTAAGAGAGAGAAGGGAGATAGTTGAATGAATACTAATATTTATTCCACTTTCCCTTTAATGCAGGTCCATCTAATCCTGTCCAACCAACTGATCTCACTGTAGTTAATATTAATTATACCGAAGCAACTATTCAATGGACAGTCTCTAGTATATCATATACACCAGAACAGTATATAGTAATGTATGGTATTGATGAGTCTAGTCTTACACTAGAGAGTGATATGGTGAATGGTACAATGGAATTAAATAATATTAATGAAAGTTACTCGGTAGTACTCACTGGTTTAACACATAATACTACATACTATTATCAAGTGAGGTCTACTAATACTGAGGGATCAACTAACAGTACTACTGAAATGTTTACAACTTTACCAATATTTGGTGAGTCAAAATAGAGCATTATAATTAAATGTGGAGTACCATAGTGGACTAACTCAAATCAACCAAATGGAAGTGTCTATATTATATGAAAATGCATGTACTCTACCAACAAATACATGTGTGAAATATATTTCATTATTTAAATTTTTATCTTCTCCTGAAACACATTTTAAGATTAATTTCATGTTAACCCGAGTGTATTACTGCATTATGGGTTAGACCGGTATGTTTATCAGCCCTTTGAGTATAACAATCATGATAGATCATCATAACATTTTAACTCAGTACTCAGTAGGGATCCACTGATAAGATATTTTACTGATATTCTGATAAACTGATAAATACTTTAGATATGTACCGATAACTGATACGGATTTGGTATTATATCTACCTTCTGGTTTCTGATTCTTTCTATGAAAAAAAGCAATAATTATTTTGAGTATCATAAAAATGATTAATGATGTTATAATCACAAGAAATGACATTATTAGTACACTTATTACAATATCAGTTACACCTTTCAGAATAACCGATACCGATAATGGTGATAATGACCCATACCAATTATGATTCTGAGTACCAGTGCATCACTAGTAGTCAATATCATAATTTGTCTCTGTTCTCATAGCACCAACCATTACTATTGGACCTTCTGATGCTAATATATTTGATGGAGAGAGTGTCAGTTTCACATGTACAATGTTGAGTGAAACACCAGTAAATCTCACTATCTCTTGGGAAACAACAGCTATCAACACTCTACCTGATGCTACTACAGAAATGACTTCTAATGATATGTATACTAGTACTCTAATGATTAACAGTGTGGATTTGATGAGTACAGGAGATTACACTTGTGTTGCAATGAATAATGGTGGAATGGATATCTCCACAGCAACTCTTATCGTGATAAGTAAGTAAACCTGTTTACCTTTTTTTATCTGTTTGTTTGTTAATCTGTTTGTTAGTTTGTTAATCTACATATTCGTTTATATATCTCTTCCAGCGGTAGCCATTTCTCCTGAATCTGTTAATGTTTTTTACAACTCAACAGTGACTCTCACTTGTGAGGTTGAATCCCTGACTACACCTAATGTCACTTGGACAAGTGACACAAATGTGACTCTTCCTTCCACTTCACTTGATAGTAGTAATTATACTCATACCAGTATTCTAACACTGGAACAAGTGACACTGGAATATATCGGAGAATTTACTTGTACTGCAGTAATTGAGGCAGAAGAGATCAGTGATATGATAAACGTTAATGTGTATGGTAAGAATATGAGTCTATCTATCTATCTATCTGTATGTATGTATGTATGTATCTAATCCACTTATTTGTTTGTTTGTTTCAATCTTCATTCTTATAATCTCTCTTATATTTATCATTCTCACTTTCCTTTCTTCAATTCATTTCTCTCATTAGTTTCTCCTCCTGTACTACTACCAATCCAAAATCAGACAGTCACACAAGGACTAAATGTAACATTCACTTGTATAGCTACAGTTGGATTTGGTCTCAGTTACTTATGGACTATTCCTCATTTAAACTGTGTTGATTGTGGTCCAGTAGCATTGAATGTACCTACCATTACACTGACAGATATAACAAATCAAGCTAATGGATCATATACATGTACAGTTACTGATTTCATTAATCAAACTGCAACAACCAGTGCTGTATTAACTGTTGGAGGTATGTATTTGATTTATAACAGGACAAACTATATACATTCAACAAATAATTGTTATTTATATAATGGTGTAGTAAATGTCTGATACTACTTACTAATGCAATACTAATGTTTAGTGTACATTAAAAATAGCAGTGTTACTATGGTTACTCCAATATTATTATTTATGTTTATAGATGTATAAAATAGCAGTGTTACTATGGATACTCCAATATTATTGTTTATGTTTATAAACGTCTAAAATAGCGGTGTTACTATGGTTACTCCTATATTATTGTTGACGTTTATAAATGTCTAAAATAGCGGTGTTACTATGGTTACTCCTATATTATTGTTATGTTTATAGATGTATAAAAATAGCAGTGTTACTATGGTTACTCAAATTAATACCTGTTATTGCTAATGTTTATTACATATCCAAAATGATAGTGTTACTATGGTTACGCCAATACCTATTATTGCTAATGTTTATTACATATCCAAATGATAGTGTTACTATGGTTACACCAATACTTATTATTGCTAATGTTTATTACATATCCAAAATGATGGTGTTGCTATGGTTACACCAATACCTATTATTGCTAATGTTTATTACATATCCAAAATGATAGTGTTACTATGGTTACACCAATACCTATTATTGCTAATGTTTATTACATATCCAAAATGATGGTGTTGCTATGGTTACACCAATACCTATTATTGCTAATGTTTATTACATGTCCAAAATGATGGTGTTGCTATGGTTACACCAATACCTATTATTGCTAATGTTTATTACATATCCAAAATGATGGTGTTGCTATGGTTACACCAATACCTATTATTGCTAATGTTTATTACATATCCAAAATGATAGTGTTACTATGGTTACACCAATACCTATTACATGTATTGCTAATGTTTATTGCACATCAATTTGGTCATAAGTTACTATGGTTACAGTATATACATGTACTATTTTCATTGGCTGTTGTACAGTCACTATATTGTGTGGACTCTAGTGTTGTTTTAGTTAATTATAAATATAACTAAAACCCCTTTTAGTAAGTTCTTTTAGTTAACTAAATTATAACTAAATTACAGTTCTACTGTAATAACTATAACTTAATTAATCATTTTCTCTATGTATAATTAATGCATTCTTGTATACACACAGGTCCAGCTATACTAGATTTCTCACGTGGTCCTTTTACACTCATTGAGAACAATACATTCTCAATATATTGTGTCATACAAAATCAAATCGATGCTCTGGAGCCACTAACAATACGATGGTTTAGAATGGGTTACTTTTTGAACGTTACTAACACTATAACAATAACCACGACTAAAGAAAATAATAATCGTATTGTTAATTCAACTGTATTATTCAATCCACTGGTTTCATCTGACAATCATGATACATATCAATGTCAGGCGTTTATTGGTAACAGACTGTTTGATGCGATTCGGAGTGATTTCATTAGTCTTAACGTCAGATGTGAGTGTGTCTGTCTGTCTGTTGTATATATATTGTAGATGTATGTTTGTCTATGTGTCTGTCTGTATCTATCCATCTATTAGTGTGTCTGTCTGTCTCTTTAGCTATAATGTATATATTTGTGTTTATCTTTGTGTATGTGTCTGTCTGTCTATGTCTATCCATCTATTAATGTGTCTGTCTGTTTATGTTTTGTTAATATACAACAATATGTATCTATATATATCCTTATTAGTGCCTGCGTGTGTGTGTGTATGTGTGTATGTGTGTGTGTGTGATGTTGTGAGTTATTTCAAGTTTATATATATTATTATAGACGCACCTTTTTTTGGTGATCCACTAATCTTCTCACCTGTGAGGATTAATCTTTCAGAAACCTTAATTCTAGGCTGTATTACATATGGAAATCCTGATCCCGATGTCCGAATTGAAGATCCTGATGGTGTGGTATTAAAAGAATCTAATCCTACAGTATTCTATAGATTTGAAAACGTTACTTATGATAGAGCTGGAGATTATAGATGTATTGCTAACAATACAATAGACTCCATTAAACAAATTAGAGTACGACCATTTGAAGTGATTATACAAGGTAAGTTGTTAACACTATGTATTATAATATAATTGAGATAAGCTCATTATAAATTCATAGCTTTGATTGCGCACTTGTGCTACTATCACAATAATACATTCATGAGTAATTAAACTACGTATATGTATGTGCACATACGTTTCCATAGCAACTTGTAATGAATTTATAATGAGCTTAGTTTGTGATTTCAAGGCAAGAAATAAGGTCTCAAATCTGATTGGACATTACTGAGTTATGATCGGTCATGTAATGCAATATATGTTATAAATAATTGGAGATTCATCTAAAGTGTCCATTTGGCTAGTAATTATTTCATTCTCTGTAATTCTACATATAATGTAATCAGCTTTGATGATATGTTTTGCAGTATGGGCCAAATTGGTTCAACAATGGTTAGTGTGTGTGCCATTGGGAATACATCATGACTATCTTAAGCTAATTAACAAAGAGTTAATGTTGTTAGTGACAATATAATCATAATTAACTGTGCCATCTGGCCCAAACAGGGAACTGTGCTGTGCCAAATAAGAAGCTTTTGGGCCAATGGTGTGCCATATGAGCTTATCAAAAACACTGAATGTGAATTGATATATTTCAATACTTTATTGAATTTTATTTCATCTTTTCACATCTTAGGTCGACCCGATATGGTAAATGCATCAACTGTTAGATTTGAGTTTCTTTCTTTCTTCACTATTCGTATCACATGGGAAAGGCCTAATAATAATTTTAATGAGATTAATGAATATGAGTTAGAACTCATTTTACCACCTGGTATACCATCGTGGTTTCCCACTGTACCAGTATTTGAACTTGACACACCTCAACCTAATTTAAATTACGCTATTAATATCACTGCTTGTAATGATGTTGGTTGTGGAGATGTTTCTGAGAAAGTGGAGTTTACTTCTATAACACCAGGTTTGTCTGTCTATCTGTCTGTCAGTCTATCTTTCTATCTGCCTGCGTCTGTATGTCTGTCTTTCTATCTGCCTGCGTCTGTCAGTCTGTCGTCCTATCTGTCATTTCTGTCTTACTATCTGCCTGTGTTTGTCTGTCTGTGTATCAGTACCTGGTAACATTCTATTAGTGTGTTATAATTATGTATATCTGTCTATTTATACCTACATTTATATCTATCTATCCATCTGTCCCTCTATCACATCCCACCTTATCTTGTTTCTTTTAGGATTAGCTAAACTGATGGATGTGCGTGCTCCAAGAGCTCTTATAAATGCAACCTCTTTCTTCCTAATATGGGCATACCCTGAACTAGCAGTAAACCCACCAAATGGAGAAAATGCCAGTATAGAAGAAGTTCAAATATTTTATAAACCTGTGGGTGATAACGAGGCTATGGTCACTGAAAGTTTCCCATCTCTCAATGTGACTATTGGTGGACTAATCTCTGATAGGAGTTATACAATAACAGTACGAGTGGTTTATGATCGCCCTAATTTAATTGGAGAAGATGTTGTATTGAATATTCAAACACTTCCTGAAGGTGTGTCAATCATAAGTACATCTACATGTATGTATATGTATGTGTGTGAGTATGTATGTATGTATGTATGTATGTATGTATGTGTGTGTGTGTGTGAGTATGTATGTTTTGGGGTTTTTGTTACGAAATCTCGCAACAGAACCTCTCAACCCTATCCCGTAGGCAAGGTGAAAGGGGTGCATCGGCTGTTTCAAACTGTTACCCTTTGAGTCAACCCCCAAGGCAGCACAATCCTGTTCTATTGTATTGCATATTTTTAGGTTTTTCGAAATCAGAATTGTTGAACACTCATTTCCCTGTGTATACAATATCTTTAGCCTAAGACGAAGAAACTTTACAAAACATAAGTAGTAGCTTAAACATACATATGTATATATATATATATACTTTACTATCAATTTAAGGTTTGGGAGACTGGCAGCCTGTTCTTGAGAAGCAGGAATGGGGTTTAAAACGTTTTTATGGCGCCAACTCTCACCACTCTGACAGTCTCCCATTGTTAAAATATCATTGTTAATTTTGTCTAGGTTCTTTGTTACACTCAGGCTTTGGTATAAAAACACATCACATAACTAACCTGTTTCCAACATGTGGAGATAACTAATTATAAATTCAGTGCGCATGCGCATTTCCTCACATTGTGTTTAATTTTTTAATTTTATTTTTATTTTAATTTTTTAATTTTAATTTTTATTTATTTTTATTTTATATTATTTTATTATTTATTTTATATTATTTATTATTATTATTATTATTCTATTTTTTGTATGTATGCATGTATGCATGTATGCATGTATGTATGTATGTATGTATATGTATGTATGTATGTATGTATGTATGTATGTATGTATGTATGTATGTATGTATGTAGGTCCCAGAAGGCTTGTAGCTGAAATGTTGTTGCATGTTGAAATAAATTGTCTGAAAACTATGGTGGGATGTACTCATTAGAGGTGGCTATACCCCCTTCCCTCCACTGTATGAAACCCTGACCATCATATTATGTTATATTGTGTAATAATTGTTATATTATATTATCTAGTGTAATAAACCATCATATAATATGTTAGTTAATCAACTGATTATTATTAATATATTGAGTTCAAGTGAAACCACAGTCTATTACACTTGTACTAATATTTATAATTATCATATTTAATATCTCATATTAGATGTACAATGAAGGTTTGGTAACACATAATCACTTAATTAAAATATTTATTATGTTTCTTTGTACATCTATTAGACAAGATAAGGAAATTAAATTGAAAGTATTGGATTGCAATTGGTACATGTACATGTATGTCATCATACAGTCATAACGACCTACACAACCAATTAAATTTGCACTATTCCTACATGATCACATAGATTTACACTATTCCTGCATGATCAAATAGATTTACACTATTCCTGCATGATCAAATAGATTTACACTATTCCTGCATGATCAAATAGATTTGCACTATTCCTGCATGATCAAATAGATTTACACTATTCCTGCATCATCAAGTAGATTTACACTATTCCTGCATGATCAAATAGATTTGCACTATTCCTACATGATCAAGTGGATTTGCACTATTCCTGCATGATCAAATAGATTTGCACTATTCCTACATGATCAAGTGGATTTGCACTATTCCTGCATGATCAAATAGATTTGCACTATTCCTCCACGATCAAGTAGATTTTGCACTATTCAGTCTTTTCCTATACTAACCAATGCATGTTTGGAGTGATATACTTCTATTATAATGTAATGTCTCACTATGGACATACAAGTGTTTTGAATGTGTCTATGTACATTGGTACAGCACAAAGTTGATTATAAACTCATTTTATAAAAATTGTTATGTTTCATAGATGATCATATTAATTACACAGTTTCTGCTACCCCCACTCTCACACTAACAAGACTGGGTACAGGTCTGCTTCATGTACAACTCTCCTGGACAGGATCATCACCTAGATATGAGGTGTTTTATTCTCTCAGTGGTAGTGATGATATTCAGAGTTTAGTAAACACCACTGATACAGCATACAGTGTGATATCAGGACTCACTCAGGGTCAAACATATGAGTTCTTTGTGGTATCATATGGTAATGATGGTACTCCTGTACTACCCAGTGTTAATAGTAGTATTGAGAGTGTGACATTAAGTAAGTGATAGTAAACATCTTGTGTATTATAATCACTATATTACTGATTTCCTTCAGCATTACCATCAGTGAGTGACCTCACAGCTACTTCTACTAGTAACACTATTACTCTGACATGGACTGAACCTGATCCAATCCCTTCTAATGGTTACAGTGTAACACATCAGTGTCGTAGACTATGTGAGGAATCATTTAATATTTTTATGCAAAAGCTCTCTAGTTCTTCACCACTTGTGTTCAGTGGTATTAATCCTGGAAGTTACTGTACTATTTCATTATTCATTGGACTATTTGGTACTGAGTCCATTGAGTTTGATAGTGATAATATTGTTATCACACTTTCTGTTGGTGAGTTTGACAAACAACACTATGAATTTTATAACTACATTCTGATGTTTCTCTCTCAGAACCTACTTCTTCTCCAGAGAACATAACTTTCTCATCAGTTGAGGCTAGGTCCATGATTGTCTCATGGGATGAAGTACCTTGTTCTGGACAGAATGGACCCATCACTGGATACTTACTTTACTACACAAACACATCATTCTCTGACACTATCAACATCACCGGAGGACAGAACAGAGCATACACTCTCACTGAACTGAGACCATATACCAACTACACTGTGACAGTGTCAGCATATAATGATGTTGAAACTGGACCAACAAGTGATAATAGAACACAACAGACAGAACAAGCTGGTCAGTTAGTATATTCATTACTAGTTCATGTTTCATGTGATGTTTGTATCTCAGAACCTGGTGTGGTGTCAAACCTAATGTCAAGTGGATCAGATGTAGATCAGATCAGTATCACATGGAATCAGCCCTCTATGCCTAATGGTATCATCATCATGTATGATATACGTTATAGAGAGTCTGACAACAGTGATTCATTTGTATTTTTTGTAAATGGTATAACAGACACACAATATATCATATCAGGATTAACGAGTTTCATAAGTTATACCATTGGTATAAGAGCATACACTATTGCTGGTCCAGGAGAATGGATAGAGATACAAGCCTCAACTCTGTTACCAGGTATATCCAGTGTATATAGAACTATTATTAATATGTTATTATAATACAGGAATAGAAGATCTAATAGTTGAGATATTAGAAGATATAGTAATCATTAACTGGACACCTCTGAACTACACTGAACTCACAAGTTATGTACTGGAATACAAACAAACTAATGAACAGACATTTCAAACTATTATATTCCCAGTATCAGTAGTCTCTACAGGATCACCTAGATTACAACATGATATTGAGTATGTGTTTCAAGTGTATGGTGTATTCACTATTAATAATGTGGAATATGAGAGTGAGAGATCTCCTCCAGTTACTGTAATGATTAGTTCATCAACTACATCATCTAATGATTCGCAGACTGGATCTACTGGTCTAGTAGCTGGTATATCAGTATTGAGTATAATTATTATTATTTTAATAATTATTATTATTTTTCTTGTGGTATTGCGTTTTATTGAAAGGAATAAAAACAATACAAAAGAAATTGAAGAGTTAGTGAAAGACATAATTAGTATATTTATATAATTATTGTTTTTTAGATCCACAGTTCAACCATTCGGAGAACCTATATATGAAATAATGGAAGATTCAAAGTTAGTATAATTATATGATAATCATACATACATATGATATATTATATACATGTAATATAATATCATTATAGGAAAGATATTGAAATGAAAGAGTGTATGGCATATGGACATGTAGAAACATCTCCACAAACACAACAAGAAAGACAGCAAGAAGGACAGCAAGAAGGACAGCAAGATGAAACTGATGTTTAGGAAACTGTTTAACTAAACAATAAACTATAATTATATATACATTATCATTGTAGTAGCTAGTCAGTTGAACTTGTGATATTATCAGTATATATTTACATATTTTGATAAATAAGTTTTGTTTTTTAGTTTATGATATATACTTGATTCCTGATTGTGAATAGTGAATGATATTATTTACTATATCCTTATTAGTTTAATATGATGTAATAATATAGAGTACGTACATATGTATAGATGTATCTTCATATACCTGTGTACATGTATATGTTACCATGGTGATATAGGGTAAGATGCATATGGTAAAGGGAATGGGTGGGTAGCTAGTAAAGGAACAGAGGTAGTGATTACTATGGAACATACGACAAAGGTGTTATTATTATAAAACTAATCAGTGATATATTATTTGTTATTATAGGATGGTAGTCATAAGATATTAGATGAATGTAGTCTACCATTAACAGGAAAGAACTGTGGATTGTATTACTGAAATGGTATGTGTACATATGTACAAACAGACATGTGATTATGTACATGTTGTGTTTATGGTGTGTCCCTTAGAGGACTGAGCTTGTTTTTCAAATTCTCCCCAATTCCAACACTGGCGTCTCTATTGTATATATTTTTGGCCACCATTCACTTTCTTCACCACAAACTTGGCTCCTTTTCTGACATGGGGTACTAATACTACCTCCGGGACTAGCAATAATAAAGCTAGATGATGTTGTAAAATTACTTGGTACAGACATATGAGTGTTTTGGGAGTGAATCCAGCATTTTATTATTAACTTGTTTTAATTTGAAACATTATTTTGTGTGTATTCGTAGATGATAACATCATTATAAACCTAAACATTAAATATGATATACAATATGAAAGTCAGAATGCCAGACATACAATTCATTTAAAAGTATAAATTACATTTGTAATAATTTTGTATTCTTGGGAACAATTAAACTCATTTATTAGTAACAGTAAAGCTTAGTATGGACATACCAGTGTTTTGTAAGTGAGTACATGTATGTACATGTGTACATGTATACTCATTTGTGCTCTACACATGTATGTCATATGTACATTTGTTTGTATATTACATGTACATGTCAGACTTTACAATAATATACAATAATTATAGTAGTGAATAAAGATCACTGAACTTTAAAACTAGTCCTAATTTCAAGCCAATTCGGAATAATTTGTGTGGGTGCTTGTTCAAGTTTTAATGTGTGGGTGGGTGCATTTTCAGCTAGATGTACAGCTCTAATGTTTCTCGAGAAGTGTACTTAGGGTTTTATACAGAGAGGGGAGGGGCACCCTGGGATTCCCCCCCATCCCCAGACATTTTCAGAACGTATGATGTCATGTAAGATGGGGAAACACTGACAATACACTGGTGGGACAACACCTACATTTTTAGTACTTGCATGTGATAGACTATGGGCTTAGTACAAAATACGGGAAAGTTTATATAACTGTTTCATGAATATAAACATCTCCTCAGGTGTAGTATGAATTTTATAACGATATCTAGAACTAGGATAAAATACTAGGCCTAATATAATTTTGTCCTACCAAGATAATTTTGAAATACTTAACATTAAGAAATTCAAATTATTCCTTGCCCTTCCATATGTGTATGTATAACTTTATTATGTATAATTATATCGATATTGTTTTTCTACATGGCATGACCCAGACCTTTGATAGCAAGTTAAACTGGTTTGTCAACATTCTATATAATTAATGCATTATGAATTTGCATTTTATAAAATTTGTGATTATAATTTTTATCACTTGTACACAGGAAATCACCAGCTCAGTCAACGAGTGGACATCAATTAACATTTATTGTTTTGGTGTTGTATTATACGTAATTATAATACATACATGTATAAACTAAAACTATAACTTCATTCTAAAAACGTTAACAATTGAGTAACTATAAACCTATGATTATCAGAGAGTACGGTAGTACTCTCTATGTAGGGATGGCACGGAAAAAAAATGGCCGCCCATGCATTTCAATTGCAAGTGATGAGCTGAAATCTCTGGTAATATATACACATAAGTTTCTATACACACATGCCTGTTTATATCTAGTGTTTTAATGACTACCAATACCTTCTAGATGGCCGAAGATTATTGTTAAGGTAGAGAACCGGCGAGTGGCAAAACTGGCAAAATCTTCATCATATTATTATTAATATTATTATTTTCCAGACAAATCATTTTTTTTGTTTGTTGACCTATCACGATGATTCTAGCACCATTCCCGTCGCATTTATAGTAAAATTCTGGTCGTAAAGTATCGAGATGATATCTTCAGATACTATGAAAGAAGACAGTCTCAACGACTACAAAGATTTGATCTGGAATTGGACGCCATTTTCCTAAGTGGAATTTAATTACGCATGCGCATTTGTATACTCTTAACATGGAAGCTGAAAAGGTGGAAGTGTTTGGCATTGTAATAACATTTGTGAGTTTGTGAGCAAATACTAATAATGAATATAATAATTATTAATATTAAAGCAATTGTAGGATCAAGTATAATATACGGGCAGAGCAACATAGCGATCTAATGAAGCCACAAGAGTGTTACAAGTGTTCCACCCACCACTTCCGGATTCGTCACCTTATTAATTATGCACGATAGGTGTGGCAGGTTGTAACATTGCATATTGCTCGTTAACATGCTGATGATATCCCTACCGACAAGAGGCCTAAACTGGGGGGGCTGCGCCCCCCCAGACCCCCCCCCCCTGTTTGTCAGGAACAGCGCTGGCCCAGCGTAAATGTCAAACAGTGGGATTAAATAACACCACACCTATCCGCAAATGGTGGGTGGAACACTTGTAAAATACTCTTGTGGCTTCATTAGATCGCTACGTTGCTCTGCCCGTATATTATACTTGATCCCAATTGTATAATAATATTGTATACTATGATAAGCATTGGAATACTGAATGGTTGACACAGTGACTGACACTACTTCTTGTAGGACTGCAGACAGTGATGTGAGTGAATAGAGAATATACATCATCTGTAAGTGAAAGAGAATGATAATCAATACATAAACAAAAGACTGACCTTCATTGATGAACAAATTTTAATGCATTTTTGATTGCATGATTTCATAATGATATATAGTATTTCTGCAATCTACAAAAAAACATTCACATCGTTTAGAAAAAAATCAATGAAAACAAGAATAATAAAAAACATTTTCAATAAAAATGAAAGAAGATGTAGGGATGTCAAAACCCAAAAAGCAAGCAAACAAGGTTGGGAAGCTAACTTAGGACCCAAAATTAAACAAACCACTTCCATATAACCCTACATAATTACAGCTCTTTGTACAGAGGTGTAAGCACTTATGTAGGGTTATATGGAAGTGGTTTGTTTAATTTTGGGTCCTAAGTTAGCTTCCCAACCTTGTTTGCTTGCTTTTTGGGTTTTGACATCCCTACATCTTCTTTCATTTTTATTGAAAATGTTTTTTATTATTCTTGTAATTATAATGGATGTAGATATGAATCAATGAAAGTTTAATCTGCTATATCAGTAACTAGTTAATTACCAAACATATATGAAGAGAGAAGTGTTGCCTGATTGCATATTACTGATACTAAACTGGATACATGTTTCAGATTAGGAGCTATTCTCTCTCGTGAGCTGATATTAATTACTATGAGAACATGTACATATATGTATGTATATACTTGTTCTCTAATGAGTATATACATAACATCTACATATTTGGAGTATAGTAATGTGTATTATTATGTTTCGTAATTATAATTATTAATTATGTGTGTGTAGTTATAGATGGCTCCATACATACATATTGTAATCTAGTTATCAGCACTACTTTCCACTAAACTTATTATTACTGGAGTACTGTGATAATAGTCCGATGTGACACCTTTTAACTGTACAATTTGAATTATCTTCTCATATGCTATTTCCATTATTATAACATGATTGCAGGTCACCTGAGAGTCAGGTGATCAAGATAATTCGATTGATACCATACATATACCGAGAATTCAAAATAGACAGATGAAATGAAGGCAGTATAAATATAATTATAGCATGTTACAACAATGACGATCGCAGGTTGCTGCTTGAGAGTCAGGTGATCAAGATAATTCGATTGATACCATACATATACCGAGGATACAAAATAGACAGATGAAATGAAGGCAGTATAAATATAATTATAGAATGGTACAACAATGACGATCACAGGTCACTTGAGAGGCAGGTGATCAATTGATACCATACATATATCGTGGATTCAAAATAGACAGATGAAATGAAGGCAGTATAAATACAATTATAGCATGTTACAACAATGACCAGATTGCATTACAAACAATGAAGGAGTCCCAAACATTGATATACTGTACTATTTCACAAGATGTTTACCATCTGTGCAGTCTGCACTCATGTTATTTCCTGAACGGAAGTATCACCCAACCTACAACTTAACTGTGGTTAAGCTCGTGGAGAAACGTCTGTTCTCTTTTGTGCAACTGGTATTTCTAAAGCACGAGTGTTATATAGGGTTTTTGGTACTGATAGTCCTCCATTGTGTGTTTTGCAGTATTTTGTGGCCACTGCAATGTGTTCGTGTTTACTAAGATGTTTATATATCTTTGTACTTGGAGGTAAGTTGAAAGGCATAAAATCTCAAAATTATTGTTATTGTGGATGCATAATTATATATAATTATATATATATATATATAATATATATAATATATAATTATATATAATACAGTGTTTATAATTATATTATATTATGATATTGATAAACTGCTAGACATTGTGATTTAATTAATATGTATGACAGGATGTAATTATTCATTTTCTAAAGTGCCTCTATTTGTAGATCTTGTAAAATATCTTGTTAATAGCTTGTAAAGTGTAAAGGGAAAATCAAATTCTGTTAAAATTTGTATTCGATATACACAACATTCATTTGTATATTAGAAAATAAATGATTATATAACTAGTGTACATCTATCCTGTTCTATTCATGCTTCATACATAACTATATCTGTGTTTGTCCATCCATCCATCCATCCATCCATCCATCCATCCATCTGTTATAATTCAATAATCTATTTATATTATATTATATATCTATTCTTCTAGTACTGTGTAGTGCTCAAGACGATGGTTCTGGTTCAGCATTTTTTGGTAAATTTAGTTGTCGTGATTAATGCATGTAATAGCAAAATAGGAATAAGTCTTAATTCCTATAGTCGTGGTAAAAGTTAATAAGGAAAATCAAATGAAGTTTATCACTAAACAAGTGTATATAGAGAAAAAAACATCCCTATGATTGCTTTACAAATTTAAGTGAAGATATGACTGCTTTGTGGTGTGCAGAATTCAGTAATCATGGCTGACTTTATCAAGCATGAAAGACAACAGCTTATTATAGTTATTATTTTGATTATCTACTCTCCTGACCTTTCAAAGGACCTTGTAGAACTTTAGGAATATATTTCAGGCAGAATAGCTAGCTATTAGTTCCAGTTTCTACATAAGCTCAACAGCTTTCTTTCTGCTGGTGTGTAGAGCTTGATCGCGCGTTCGTTTACGCGCCACGCCCATTAATTGACCGAGCCCCCGGGAATGACGCAACTTCCTTAACTACGTATACAACGCATAGTCGCGCAAGTGACACAAACATATATATATATATATATATATATATATATATATACATTAAACCCCGTGGAAAGCAATTATAGGGATGGCCCTACGGGCCATAAAAACACTTGATTATCATACCATCACAAATTAATCTTTGTATTTCTAAAAGTTGAGAGTGGGTAATTCATTCACGAAGACTTGATAGAAATTGTAACAACACTTCTTCCGTTCTGGTAATAGTGAATACAAATAGCGTATCTCTTCTTTATATAATCTTTTTTCATTTTGTCACGTAACTGGGTGTTGAAGCATAACACAACCACACACCTATACCTATAGCAACAATCTTGTTATTACATATGTATCAATAGCTACACTTTCATTGTTAATAAGCTAGTGTTAATAATTAATAAATATTAATCAGACATAGTCATATTACATGTTGTGGTTAACCTGGCCAACTGCCAACAACAATTATATTAAATATAACTACAAGATAACAACAGAGAAATTGTATTAATTAACAACCTTTTTGTACATCTATTACAACAATCACTGTAGTCCATGAAATTAAAGTCAATCAAATCTATTGTATATGAACTGGAGATAATATTTTGGATGGAATGAGTACATTTATGATTGTATTTGATGTTCTTGAAAGTTATAAGAGAGTTTAGTACTGTTTTAGGTAGAGAGTAGGGACGAAATTAGATAGATTGATTGATAGATAGATAAATAGATAGATATACAGACAGACAGACAGCTAGATAAATAGATAGATAGATTGATTGATTGACATAGTGACAAGGATAGACATACAGATAGATAGATACATGTAGGTGTTAATTTGTAACAGGAAATAATTAAAAATGTGTTTTGTTTAATGAAAAACATCTGTGTATACCTTTTCCTGTTTTTAGTAATAAATTATTACTCTCTATATATAGTAGTCACAACATGTATTTTCTCGTATACAAACATACTGATGGTTTCCCGATATATTATGACTAACAGCTGTACTATGTATGTACTATGTATGTACTATGTATATACTATGTATGTACTATGTATGTATTATGTATGTACTATGTATGTACTATGTATAGTAATTTTATATTCCCTTTACTACCAGTAACATAACCACCCACTAAATGACTAGTAGTATTTCCTTATCGTGTTCTTATGTAAATAAATTACTATGTCTGTATATACATACACACGTACATATGATACATACATACATACATACATGCATACTTATATACATACATACATACGTACATACATACATACATACATACATACATACATACATACATACATACATACATACATACATACATACATACATACATACATACATACATACATACATACATACTTGCATGAATACATACACAATGTAAATACATACATACATACATACATACATACACACACACACACACATACACATACAAGCTGTCTCTGTTCTCATAGCACCAACCATTACTGTTGGACCTTCTGATGCTAATATAACTTATGGAGATAGTGTCAGTTTCACATGTACAGTATTGAGTGTAACACCAGTAGATATCAATATCTCTTGGGAAACAACAGCTATCAACACTCTACCTGATGCTACTACAGTAATGAGTTCTACTGATACATATACTAGTACTCTAATGATTAACAGTGTGGATGTGATGAGTAATGGAGATTATTCTTGTGTTGCAATGAGTGATGGTGGAATGGATACCTCCACAGCAACACTTAGTGTGATAGGTAAGTAAACACTATAATAAGTGTGTATAACTGTATGTGTTCATTTGTTTGTCTGTATTTCTTTTCATATGTTATATTCTCTCTCTCTCTCTCCAGTTCCTCTTCCAGAAGTAACCATTTCTCCTGAATCTGTTAATGTTTCTTACGGGTCAACAGTGAGTCTCACTTGTGAGGTTCAATCCCTGACTACACCTAATGTCACTTGGACAAGTAACACAAATGTGACTCTTCCTTCCACTTCACTTGTTAGTAGTAGTGATATTCATACCAGTATTCTAACACTGGAACAAGTGACACTGGAATATATCGGAGAATTTACTTGTACTGCAGTAAATGAAGGAGGAGAGATGAGGGATATGATAAATGTTAATGTGTATGGTAAGAACATGAGTCTATCTATCTATCTGTATGTATGTATGTATCTATCCGCTTGTCTGTATACAAATATTTATGAATTGCACAACATTTATATCTTGTATTGTTATTTGTTCATCATTCATCATTACCATTTATTTTCCTCTCTCCCTCTCTTCTCCTTACTGAAACAGTTAATCCCTTGCCGATATCAATAACTACTACAGGATCACAAGAGATAGGCAGTACATACACTTTACAATGTATAGTAACATCAGTAAATACTCCCACTATTATATGGAAGAATAGTACAGA
This sequence comes from Petrosia ficiformis, assembly GCA_947044365.1. Classification (NCBI taxonomy): domain Eukaryota; kingdom Metazoa; phylum Porifera; class Demospongiae; order Haplosclerida; family Petrosiidae; genus Petrosia; species Petrosia ficiformis. Next base: position 379,769 of record OX345647.1, on the reverse strand, counting down.
CATTATTAGTAATACATCAGTTGGAATAGAAGTTGGGGATTTAGTTAATGATGGAGATACTTGGAGTGTTACATTGACATTCAATCCACTTCTCCAGTCACATGAAGAAGAGTATATGTGTACTGCTTATATGAATTTTGATGCAAGTGATATTACTAATGAAACTATTACTGTAGATGTTATAAGTGAGTGTTTGTATATCTGTCTTTCTATCTACAGATTCATCATCTATTTATCTATCTATCTCTCCAATGTTCTGTTCATAAATTATTCATCCATTTATGTCTACATGTGTATGTATGTATCTATCCCATTCACTCATCTACCTATCTATGTCCGTATTAGTTCCTCAACTACAAGTTAGCATTGACCCAGAGTCTTCGATATCAGTATTTCTTGGTGAGACTCTCACACTTAAGTGTCAAGTAACACCGCCAGAATCCCTAAATGGAGTCGTGTCCTCTATCATTTGGGAATATGGAAATTCTAATCTAAGTGAAGGAGTAACTAATATGCTATCAGAGGGGATGTCCTCTCTGGATCTTGATACAGTAGTTTCAGCTGAAGCTGGAGTGTATACATGTAGTGTTCAAGTGACATCACCATATTTGGACATAGATCCTTATTTATCAGCTAACAGTACAGTAACTGTATTTGTAGAAAGTAAGTAATTATGTCTTGTTATGTGTACATGTGTCTGTATATGTCTGTGTGTATGTATGCTCATGTGTCTTATATTATATGTATGTATAATAATTATTATAATTATGTACATGTATACACATACACATACACATACATAACATACACATAAATCATCTGTTATCACAAGTCAATATCTGTTTATTATAATATTTCTTCAATAATAATCATTTTGTCCTCTCTAGTGACTACTCCTAGCATATCTAGCATTACTTCATTCCCTGATGTTTCTATGTACTTCTCTGGAGTTGCAACCATTTTTCGCTGTATATTCATTACCACCTCTGCCATTAGTGATGATCCTAATGCAGTAGTGACAGCTGAATGGAGGAAAGGTGGCAATGTACTAACTGGAGATTCAAGAGTAACTGTTATGACACCAACACTGTTAGTAGGTGTGTCGTATTTGGGATCATTGGATTTTGATTACCTAACTCAACTAGACAGTGATAATTATAGTTGTGTAGTCTTTGTTACTTCAAATGTTAATAGTGAATTTATTACTGATTCTTCTGTTTCATCATCCATTACGATAAATGTAGAAGGTTAGTGATATTGTATTTACAATTTATTCATTCATTTTCATCTACTTACATGAACATGTACATACATACAAACATACATACATACATGTACATACATGCATATACACACACATACATATGTACATTTTTCTCTTAGGTCCTACTCCTGACATCATCCTAACATCTTCCACTCTTCGTCTCCCCTCTCATCCTGATTATAATCAAACCACACTGACATGTACTGCAACTCTACCTCTTCCACCAGAAATAGATGAATTAGAATTTGACAAAGTGTTCAGATGGACTATGAGTAGTACTGATGTTACTAGTGATGCCAGTACACCTACTGATCCAAGGGGTATAGAAAGTGTTAGTACATTAACAACAGATTTCACCATTGCTGGAGATATTGTGATTACTTGTGAGGTTACTATTAGTGTACCAGGAGATCCTGTAGTGTCTAACAGTAGTTCAATTACTATTACTGTATTAGGTAAGAGATTGTGAGGTGGATTAATGGAGAGAGTAAGAGAGAGAAGGGAGATAGTTGAATGAATACTAATATTTATTCCACTTTCCCTTTAATGCAGGTCCATCTAATCCTGTCCAACCAACTGATCTCACTGTAGTTAATATTAATTATACCGAAGCAACTATTCAATGGACAGTCTCTAGTATATCATATACACCAGAACAGTATATAGTAATGTATGGTATTGATGAGTCTAGTCTTACACTAGAGAGTGATATGGTGAATGGTACAATGGAATTAAATAATATTAATGAAAGTTACTCGGTAGTACTCACTGGTTTAACACATAATACTACATACTATTATCAAGTGAGGTCTACTAATACTGAGGGATCAACTAACAGTACTACTGAAATGTTTACAACTTTACCAATATTTGGTGAGTCAAAATAGAGCATTATAATTAAATGTGGAGTACCATAGTGGACTAACTCAAATCAACCAAATGGAAGTGTCTATATTATATGAAAATGCATGTACTCTACCAACAAATACATGTGTGAAATATATTTCATTATTTAAATTTTTATCTTCTCCTGAAACACATTTTAAGATTAATTTCATGTTAACCCGAGTGTATTACTGCATTATGGGTTAGACCGGTATGTTTATCAGCCCTTTGAGTATAACAATCATGATAGATCATCATAACATTTTAACTCAGTACTCAGTAGGGATCCACTGATAAGATATTTTACTGATATTCTGATAAACTGATAAATACTTTAGATATGTACCGATAACTGATACGGATTTGGTATTATATCTACCTTCTGGTTTCTGATTCTTTCTATGAAAAAAAGCAATAATTATTTTGAGTATCATAAAAATGACTAATGATGTTATAATCACAAGAAATGACATTATTAATACACTTATTACAATATCAGTTACATCTTTCAGAATAAAATGACCCATACCAATTATGATTCTGAGTACCAGTGCATCACTTGTGGTCAATATCATAATTTGTCTCTGTTCTCATAGCACCAACCATTACTATTGGACCTTCTGATGCTAATATATTTGATGGAGAGAGTGTCAGTTTCACATGTACAGTGTTGAGTGAAACACCAGTAAATCTCACTATCTCTTGGGAAACAACAGCTATCAACACTCTACCTGATGCTACTACAGTAATGACTTCTAATGATACATATACTAGTACTATAATGATTAACAGTGTGGATTTGATGAGTACAGGAGATTACACTTGTGTTGCAATGAATAATGGTGGAATGGATATCTCCACAGCAACTCTTATCGTGATAAGTAAGTAAACCTGTTTACCTTTTTTTATCTGTTTGTTTGTTAATCTGTTTGTTAGTTTGTTAATCTACATATTCGTTTATATATCTCTTCCAGCGGTAGCCATTTCTCCTGAATCTGTTAATGTTTCTTACAACTCAACAGTGACTCTCACTTGTGAGGTTGAATCCCTGACTACACCTAATGTCACTTGGACAAGTGACACAAATGTGACTCTTCCTTCCACTTCACTTGATAGTAGTAATTATACTCACACCAGTATTCTAACACTGGAACAAGTGACACTGGAATATATCGGAGAATTTAATTGTACTGCAGTAATTGAGGCAGAAGAGATCAGTGATATGATAAACGTTAATGTGTATGGTAAGAATATGAGTCTATCTATCTATCTGTATGTATGTATGTATGTATCTATCCACTTATTTGTTTGTTTGTTTCATTCTTCATTCTTATAATCTCTCTTATATTTATCATTCTCACTTTCCTTTCTTCAATTCATTTCTCTCATTAGTTCCTCCTCCTGTACTACTACCAATCCAAAATCAGACAGTCACACAAGGACTAAATGTAACATTCACTTGTATAGCTACAGTTGGATTTGGTCTCAGTTACTTATGGACTATTCCTCATTTAAACTGTGTTGATTGTGGTCCAGTAGCATTGAATGTACCTACCATTACACTAACAGATATAACAAATCAAGCTAATGGATCATATACATGTACAGTTACTGATTTCATTAATCAAACTGCAACAACCAGTGCTGTGTTAACTGTTGGAGGTATGTATCTGATTTATAACAGGACAAACTATATACATTCAACAAATAATTGTTTTTTATATAAAGTGTAGTAAATGCCTGATACTACTTACTAATGCAATACTAATGTTTAGTGTACATTAAAAATAACAGTGTTACTATGGTTACTCCAATATTATTGTTTATGTTTATAGATGTCTAAAATAGCGGTGTTACTATGGTTACTCTAATATTATTTATGTTTATAGATGTATAAAAATAGCAGTGTTGCTATGGTTACTCAAATTAATACCTGGTCCGCTAATGTTTACATTACATATCCAAATGATAGTGTTGCTATGGTTACACCAATACCTATTACATGTATTGCTAATGTTTATTGCACATCAATTTGGTCATAAGTTACTATGGTTACAGTATATGCATGTACTATTTTCATTGGCTGTTGTACAGTCACTATATTGTGTGGACTCTAGTGTTGTTTTAGTTAATTATAAATATAACTAAAACCCCTTTTAGTAAGTTCTTTTAGTTAACTAAATTATAACTAAATTACAGGTCTACTGTGATAACTATAACTTAATTAATCATTTTCTCTATGCATAATTAATGCATTCTTGTATACACACAGGTCCAGTTATACTAGATTTCTCACGTGGTCCTTTTACACTCATTGAGAACAATACATTCTCAATATATTGTGTCATACAAAATCGAATCGATGCTCTGGAGCCACTAACGATACGATGGTTTAGAATGGGTTACTTTTTGAATGATACTAACACTATAACAATAACCAGTACTAATGAAAATGATGATAATGATCGTATTGTTAATTCAACTATATTATTCAATCCACTGGTTCCATCTGACAATCATCATCAATATAAATGTGAGGCGTATATTGGTAACAGACTGTTTGATGCGGTTCGGAGTGATTTCATTAATCTTGATGTCAGATGTGAGTATATATGTCTGTCTGTTTAGCTACAATGTATATATATTTGTGTATGTATGTTTGTCTATGTGTCTGTCTGTATCTATCCATCTATTAGTGTGTCTGTCTGTTTCTTTAGGTATAATGTATATATTTGTGTTTATCTTTGTGTATGTGTCTGTCTATGTCTATCCATCTATTAATGTGTCTGTCTGTTTATGTTTTGTTAATATACAACAATATGTATCTATCTATATATATCCTTATTAGTGCCTGCGTGTGTATGTGTGTGTGTGTGTATGTGATGTTGTGAGTTATTTCAAGTTTATATATTATTATTACAATATTATAGACGCACCTTTTTTTGGTCATCCACTAATCTTCTCACCTGTGAGGATTAATCTTTCAGAAACCTTAATTCTAGGCTGTATTGCATTTGGAAATCCTGATCCCGATGTCCGAATTGAAGATCCTGATGGTGTGGTATTAAAAGAATCTAATCCTACAGTATTTTATACATTTGAAAAAGTTACTTATGATAGAGCTGGAAATTATAGATGTATTGCTAACAATACAATAGACTCCATTAAAGAAATTAGAGTACGACCATTTGAAGTGATTATACAAGGTAAGTTGTTAACACTATGTATTATAAGATAAGCTCATTATAAATTCATAGCTTTGATTGTGCACTTGTGCTACTATCACAATAATACATTCATGAGTAATTAAACAACGTATATGTATGTGCACATACATTTCCATAGCAACTTGTCATGAATTTATAATGAGCTTAGTTTGTGAAATCCATGGTCTCAAATCTGATTGGACATTACTGAGTTATGTTATAAATGATTGGAGATTCATCTAAAGTGTCCACTTGGCTAGTAATTATTTCATTCTCTGTAATTCTACATATAATGTAACCAGCTTTGTTGATATGTTTTGAAGTACGGGCCAAATTGGCTCAACAATGGTTAGTGTGTGTGCCATTGGGAATACATCATGACTATATATTCTTAAGCTAATTAACAAAGAGTTAATGTTGTTAGTGACAATATAATCATAATTAACTGTGCCATCTGGCCCAAACAGGGAACTGTGCTGTGCCAAATAAGAAGCTTTTGGGCCAATGGTGTGCCATATGAGCTTATCAAAAACACTGAATGTGAATTGACATATTTCAATACTTCATTCAATTTTATTTCATCTTTTCACATCTTAGGTCGACCTGATATGATAAATGCATCAACTGTTAGATTTGAGTTTCTTTCTTTCTTCACTATTCGTATCACGTGGGAAAGTCCTAATGATAATTTTAATGAGATTAATGAATATGAGTTCAAAATTGTTTTACTATCCAGTATAATATCATTATCTCGCGAGGAACCAGTATTTGAATTTGACACACCTCAACCTAATTTTAATTACACTATTAATATCACTGCTTGTAATGATGTTGGTTGTGGAAATGTTTCTGAGACAGTGGAGTTTACGTCTATAACACCAGGTTTGTCTGTCTATCTGTCTGTCTGTATCTGTCTATCTGTCTGTCTGTGTCTGTTTATCTGTCTGTCTATCTGTCTGTCAGTCTGTATGTCTTTCTATCTGCCTGCATCTGTCAGTCTGTCTGCCTATCTGTCATTTCTATCTGCCTGTGTTTGTCTGTCTGTGTACCAGTACCTGGTAACATTCTATTAGTGTGTTATAATTATGTATATCTGTCAGTCTATCTATTTATACCTACATTTATATCTATCTATCCATTTGTCCCTCTATCACATCTCATCTTATCTTGTTGCTTTTAGGATTAGCTAAACTGACGGATGTGCGTGCTCCAAGAGCTCTTATAAATGCAACCTCTTTCTTCCTAATATGGGCATACCCCGAACTAGCAGTAAACCCATCAAAAAGAGATTTTGCTGATATAAGAGAAGTTCAAATTATTTATAAACCTGAGGCTAATAATGCAGCTATGGTCACTGAAAGTTTCCCATCTCTCAATATTACTATTGGTGGACTATTCTCTGATAGGAGTTATACAATAACAGTACGTGTGGTTTATGATCGCCCTAATTTAATTGGAGAAGATGTTGTATTGAATATTCAAACACTTCCTGAAGGTGTGTCAATCATATGTACATGTACATGTACATGTATGTATGTATGTGTGTGTGTGAGTGTATGTATGTATGTATGTACATGTATGTATGTATGTATGTATGTATGTATGTATGTGTGTATGTATGTATGTATGTATGTATATATGTATGTATGTGTGTGTGTGTGTGTGTGTGTATGTATGTATGTACATGTGTATTAGGCCTGTGTGATAATCGCGATAGGTTGATAATCACGAAAAGAAATTGTTATCGCGATAACGATAATGTTGACATTCTTATCACGATAATTTGCGCATGCGCATACTGCTCACACGTGATCACACGTTGTTCAATCGATACACTTACAAGTATCTCTTCGAGTAATGATGGGTTCTAATGTTGAATACCTACCTTTAGAGAAGGCCAAAAGTCCTGTTTGGAAATATTTCGGGTTTCTAGCACAACAGGGGAATTTTCTGGAGCTGGATAAAAAGAAGAGACAGACAGTTTACTGTAAGCAATCGCTGTCTTACAAAGGAAATACCACTAACTTGATTGTCCATCTGCAATACAACCATAAAGATGAATATGATAGTGTTTCGTCTAAAATAGCTACTAGTTTCGTATGTCTGAACCGTCTAAACCAGGTCAGCACTCAATAACAGAGGCATTTGAGAATCTTACTCCTTAATAATAATTTAACTTTTATTCATTGAATTGAAATTAAATAAATTATGTTATTCAGTTATTCTTGAAATCAAATTATCGTGATAATCATGATAGTTGGGATTATTATCGTGATATAGGTTTTTTCGTTAACGCACAGGCCTAGTATGTATGTATGTATGTATGTATGTATGTATGTATGTACATGTATGTATGCATGTATGTATGTATGTGTGTATGTATGTATGTATGTATGTATGTATGTGTGTATGTATGTACACATGTATGTACAAATGTATGTATGTATGTAAGTGTGTGTGTGTTTATGTATGTATGTATGTATGTATGTATGTATGTATGTATGTATGTATGTATGTATATATCTATGTATATATGTATGTATGTATGTATGTATGTATCTATATATTTATGTACATGTATGTATGTATGTATGTATTATTATGTACAGTAATATCTACATGTATGTATACAAATTGTTTATATTATTTTCATTCCTTTTTCTTATCTTATCTTTGTCTAGATAACCAACCAGAAGAAACACCACAAATTGACCAGGATTCGATAGCCGATAGTGTTAATCCTCATATTAATATCTCTTGGAATCCACTTCCTGTGGGTGAAGGAGGAGAGTTTCTTCAAATTTATGTTGTGGAGATTAGAATCACAAATAGGGCTCTACGAGGAAAACGAGCAGATGATGTTGATACATTTGATGTGGACAAAGACACAACCTCATTCCAGTATAATGAGGTTCAGCCTTTCACCACATATGATACACAAGTGTTTGCTAATCTGATTATTGATGGTAGGAATTTGCGTGTAGCTTTAACCTCAACACTAAGTGTTCATTCACCTGAATCAGGTATGTATGTATGTATGTACATGTATGTATGTATATATGTATGTACATATGTATGTATGTATGTACAGTGTATGTATGTATGTATGTATGTATGTATGTATGTATGTATGTAATAATTTGATGTATGTATTGATGTTGTTGCTTTAAACATTATTATATACATGTATACTACATATTTCTATAGCTCCTACAGAACCTCGGGATCTCCAATTTTCTGACACTAATTATACTAGAGTCACTCTCACTTGGAATCCTCCTGAAAGTCCAAATGGAATAATTACTAACTATACCGTATGTATATATGTATGTATTTATCTATCTATGTATATATGTATGTACGTATGTATGTATATATGTATGTATGTCTGTATGTATGTACATGTATGTATGTATGTATGTATGTATGTATGTATGTATGTATATGTATATACAAGTATATCAGTGTTTTTGATAAGCTCATATGGCGCACCATTGGCCCAAACAGCTTCTTAATTGGCACTCAAAAGTTCTCTCTTTGGGCCAGTGGCACAGTTAATTATGATCATATTTTCACTAACAGCATTAACTCTTTGTTAATTGGCTCAAGATGTATTCACAATGGCGCACTCACTAAACATTGTTGAGCCAATTTGACCCATGCTTCAAAAAGTATCAAAAACTCTGAAGTATATATATATATATATATATATAATGAATGTATTATACATTGTAGTATAAATATCTTGTTGTAGATTACAAGAGTTGAGGTGGAGAGTGGAAATGCGACAGAAGAAACAGTTTTTAATTCTCCCTACATACAAATGAATTTAATTGGTAATAGAGAATACACGTTTAAAGTGAAAGCTGCCACTAAGGGAGGTATTGGACCAGACACTATGGATAGTGTGACTACATTGAGTGGAGGTCAGTCTATATAATATTATTCTCTCTTCTCTAAATCATTGATTCTCCTTTGTGTTTCCTTTTCATAGTTTTCCCTCCAAGACAACCTGCCATTCAATCTTCTTCTAGTAATCGTATTATAGTGAGTGTTCAAGACTTCTCAACTTTATATGGTCCTCTGAGGTTAGTGTCTCTGTCTGTCTGTCTGTCTGTCTGTCTGTCTGTCTGTCTATGTTTCTATGTGTCTATATGTCTATGTGTTTATGTGTCTGTGTGTGTGTCTTTGCATCTGTTTGTGTGTGTATGTATTTACGTATGTGTGTGTGCGAGTTTATGTTGTATGTGAAAATATGTAATTACATGTATGTATGTATATGTGTGTTTATACATGTATATGTATGTGTTTATGTATGTATGTGTTTATGTATTTATGTTTATGTATGTATGTGTTTATGTATGTATGTGTTAATGTATGTATATACTATATATATATTTCTATTTTCATTCCTCAAGTCATTACCAGATTGTTGTAGTAAGAGATTACATAACGGGTCAAAGTTTTGAATCACTATATCCGTATTCTGCACCAGAATGGGAACCTCTTGGTTATTATGTAACAGCAACATTTCCTGCTGATATGGATAATACTAGTTTCACAGTTGGCGATGGAACAACCACAGAATATAATGGAATTATTTATAAAAATGCTAATTTGCAGACTGAAGTGAACTATCAAATATTTATCAGAGTCTATTCTGCTGTTGATGATGCGGTAAGAACTTATATAATATTGAAGTTTTAAGTATATGTGCTTGTCAAAATGTCTGCTAATAATAATTGCTGTCTTGCTTCTGATCTGTTAAAAATTTTTGTACTTCAGTTCAGTTCATAGATGTATGTGCTGGTATACTTTTAAAAACCAAAGATTACGATATATTATGACTCCATTCATTTATATCTCTTCACTGTGTCTATCTCAATACTAGTTTGTAGTGTATATAAGGTTTATATATAGCTATACATTACAAGATATGATGTACAATGTTTTAGACAATTACCTAAACAACAGAGATCTTAAACATATTGTTTTATTGTTTACAGGAAGAAGAGTACAGGGACACTCCAATAAGCAATGCTATTGGTACATAATATTGTTATGTAATGTTGTGTAATATATTATCACATTATGTGTGTAATATACTATCAGGTTTCATTCATTCATAAATTATTATTATTATATAATATTTGGTGAGATTACATAATATTATATCATTTGTGTAGAGTTTCCTGAAGAGAGTACCACTAATTTAGCTGTAATTCTTGTTCCAATTTTCATCTTTCTCATCATTCTGATCGTCTTGGTGATAATAATAGTTATACTTGTACTGTAAGTAATAGTGTCAACCTCTTCTCTCTTTTCACTGTCTCTCTCTCTCCCTCCATACCTCTCTCTCTCTCTCTCTCTCTCTCTCTCTCCATTTCTCAATCTCATTTGTTCTCTTAACAAGTAATGATGTTTTATCCTCTCTGTTGCTAGGATACGAAGAACACCAAAACGCACTGAGACATTTTATCTTGATGAGATTAAAACTGAACTAAAGGCTGTTGGTCAGTCGGATCTCCGAACATCTCCCTCTGGCAATGGGAGCAATAAGAATATTGAGCTTAAGAATACACGACACTTTTGTGAGTTCAAAATTTCAAATATGTTACTATTAATAGAAAAGGGTACTATAGAATGTCAACAGGTTATTTATAGTAACATCAATAGATTATTTATAGTAACATTAATAGGTTATTTATAGTAACATTAATAGGTTATTTATAGTAACATTTATAAATTATTTATAAGTAACATCAATAGATTATTTATAGTAACATTAATAGGTTATTTATAGTAACATTAATAGGTTATTTATAGTAACATTAATTGGTTATTTATAGTAACATCAACAGGTTGTTTATGTAACATCAATAGACTATTTATAGTAACATCAATAGATTTATTTATAGTAACATTAATAGGTTATTTATAGTAACATTAATTGGTTATTTATAGTAACATCAACAGGTTATTTATAGTAACATCAATAGATTATTTATAGTAACATTAATAGGTTATTTATAGTAACATTAATAGGTTATTTATAGTAACATTAATAGGTTATTTATAGTAACATCAATAGATTATTTATAGTAACATTAATAGGTTATTTATAGTAACTTTAATAGGTTATTTATAGTAACATTAATAGGTTATTTATAGTAACATTAATAGGTTATTTATAGTAACTTTAATAGGTTATTTATAGTAACATTAATAGGTTATTTATAGTAACATCAACAGGTTATTAATAGTAACATCAACAGGTTATTAATAGTAACAATCATAATAATTATATCATATTTAATGTTGCTATTAATAGAATCATATTGTTTTACAGCTCCTAGTTTGTCAGTGCAAACCTCCGAAGTCTTCACATCAATTGGACAACCAACTGTGTTACTATGTGAAACTGGTGGTACTCCAGCTCCTGTGGTTTCCTGGACTAAAGATGGGCGTGGTTTGACCAGTCCACAATACGAGCTGTTAGCAGATAATTCTTTATATATTGCGGACACACAATTGAAAGATGATGGATCGTATATCGTCAGTGCATTTAATAGTGCAGGAACTACAGAGGAGATGGTAAAAGTTACTGTCCTGGCTCCCATACCACCTGATGGTGAGTTATTAAGAATGGGACTTGTTGAAGGTCATCATGACCTCAGAAAAATGTTTATAACTTTAGTTTAGAATGACCAACAATCTTTTTTTCCTGCACCAAATTCATATAATTATCCTTCCTGTTCTTTTTTGTGTATGTCAAATTTCAATCCATTGTTTCATTATTGAGTTACAGTATTAACCTTATGACATTAAACTATACACTATATTGTAGATAAAGTCACCAAATCTTACTTTTTAGTTCATCTTGAATGTGAACAGACTTCATGAAATGCATACTTACATCCATCCTTTTACCTCTAGGTGATTCTGGACACCCTCCACTCTCTGTTAGTGAATTTACAGAGAGGATGGCTCTAATTCACTCCACAATGGATGATGGACTAGAAGATGAATATCATGTGAGATTGAACTTCATTCCTTTTATAACTTATTCAAGTAATTATATTAACTATAGGAGGTAGAAATGGAATGGAACTTCACAACCTATGCCGCCAAACTTCCTATTAACCATAATAAGAATAGATATGTTAATATTATTCCATGTAAGGACATTTACATGTAGATTAGTCCACTCTCTCTCTCTCTCTCTTTTCTCTCACTCGCCTCTTCCATCCCATCCTCCTCAATCCCCTTCCTTCTATCTCTCCCTCACCTCACCCTTCATCCCCTCTCATCTCACCCTTTATCCCCTCTCCCTCCTATCTCTCCTTAACCTCACCCTTCATCCCCTCTCCCTTCTATCTCTCCCTAACCTCACCCTTCATCCCCTCTCATCTCACCCTTTATCCCCTCTCCCTCCTATCTCTCCCTAACCTCACCCTTCATCCTCTCTCTCTCTCACACCTCATATATATCTATTCCCCTCCTCCATTATTCAGATGATCATTCCAGGGTGGTTCTTTCACTACAAGATAATCAACCTGGAACAGACTATATCAATGCCTCTTATATTGATGTAGGGTTGTCTCTGTTTTATTGTCACTAATCGATTTATCTCCATTTCTCTTAGGGTTACGAATCTCTCAATTCATACATAGCAACACAAGGACCAATCCCATCTACTTTTGGAGACTTCTGGCGTATGATATGGGAAAAGGACATTCCAACCATTGTCATGGTAACCAATTTGAAAGAAGACGAAAAGGTATCTATGTTCAATACTGTTAATATAATATCACTTATTTCTTTTGATTAGATCAAATGTCATCAGTACTGGCCATCTTATGGCGCTAGTAACTATGGCAACATACAAGTTACACTCAAAGAAGTGGAAAATATTGTAGATTATAGCATACGTACATTCCAAATACAACAAGTGAGTCAAACATAACATATACATACTTACAAAAATGAACTATAGCCTTGGTGCTGATTTTTTCATTGCAAAATCAGTCGTTTCAGATTGAGCCAAAATTGTTTCTAGAGCTAGATAATGATGTCCTTATTATGTTTTCAAAGTGGTTTTGATCAATAATATTATCTGTTAGAACCATGAGCATTACATACATACATACATACATAGATACAAGGACGTGGTCAACCACCTAAAGAAATACGCCAATTTCATTTCCAAGTATGGCCTGATCATGGAGTCCCTCAATATGCTACTGCATTGCTGGGATTTCGAAAAAGAATCCGAAAGTACCATCCAACTAAGAAAGGTCCAATGCTGGTACATTGCAGGTATGTATATGTATGTATGTATGTATGTATGTATGTATGTATGTATGTATTTATGTACGTATGTATTTATGTATGTATGTATGTCTCTATTTATGTATATATATATATGTATGTCTATCACTATTGTATTAATTCTCAGTGCTGGAGTCGGTAGAACTGGTACATTTATATGTATTGACACTATGATGAATAAGATTGAAGCCGAAGGAATTGTTGATGTATTCAACTTTGTACGTCACATGCGTTTCCGTAGAAACTACATGGTCCAAACACCAGTGAGTATCATTGTCTATTTTACCTACTATCTATCTATCTATCTATCTATCTACATGTATCTATCTATCTATCTATTTATCTATCTATCTGTCTATCTATCTATTTATCTGTCTATTTATCTATCTGTCTATTTATCTATCTATCTATTTATCTATCTATTTATCTATCTATTTATCTCTCTATCTATTTATCTATCTATCTATCTATCTATCTATTTATCTCTCTATCTATTTATCTATCTATTTATCTATCTATCTATCTATTTATCTCTCTATCTATTTATCTATCTATTTATCTATCTATCTATCTATTTATCTCTCTATATATTTATCTATCTATTTATCTATCTATCTATCTATCTATGCTATTTACATGTAGTATAATTATGTGACGAGAATTCAAATGATTATATATGTATGTATGTATGTTCACATAGACACAATATGAATTTCTTCATGAAGCCATACTAGAGGCTATTATGTGTGGTGATACCAGTATTCCTGCCAAAATTCTCACCAAGAAGATAATTGAACTTCAAAATGTGGACCCAACAACTGGAAAAACAGGTTTTCTGACCCAGTTTGAGGTATGATAATGAATTTATTATTGTCTTGGTTTATCTGTCCGTCTGTTTGTCACTTGTTTCAGATGCTTGAGTCGTCTAGTCCTGGAGATGAAGAATTTGATTGTTCCATAGCTCAATTATCTGATAACATGGCGAAGAATAGAATTACCGAACATCTACCTCGTATGATTATACATACATATCTTCCATTCTCTTTAGTCACCCTTTACCTCTGGCACTCCCTCCATCTTCTCTGAATCTTATCTTTCCTTCCATCATCCTCCCACCTATAACTCACTAGAGCTCATATGGCACACCATTAGCCCTTACAGCTTCTTATTTGGCACTGCAGAGTTCGCTCTTTGGGTCAGATGGTGAAGTTAATTATATGATTATCACTAACAGCATTAATGTTTTAGTAATTGCCTCAAGACATATTCCCAATGGTGCACACACTAACCATTGTTGAACCAATATGGCCCTTGCTTCAAAACATATCAAAAACTCTATCACTCACTCTCCTTGCTTTTACCTCGTCTCATATTCTATCTCTCTCCTTATTTATTCTGAATTTCCCAACCTCCCAACTTTCACATTCTATCCATTTCTCCGTCTGCCTTGTCTCTCTCTTCTCTCCCTTGATTTATCCTGTTGTTATTAATCTCTCCTTTTTTCTTCATTCAGCTAATGATAGTAGAGTTGTACTGTCTACAGACAACTATGAATCTGATTATATCTGCGCAAGTTTTGTTGATGTAAGTATCTCAGAATTCCACATAAAAATGAACATACATACATACAAATGGATACACTCCATGCACACAATACAAGACATCAACAAATGTATTATATATAATATCTCTATCTATCTATATATCTATATATATAAATTATAATAAATATTATATATACACTCATATAGGGATATAGGCAGCGCTCTGCGTTTATGACAACACAAGGGCCAATAAAAAATACAGCTGGTGACTTTTGGAGAATGATATGGGAACATAAATCAGCTGCTATTATAATGCTGACTGAATTGGAAGAATATGGAAAGGTATTGTCCATCTATTCATCTATCCATCCATCTGTACATTCATTACTTCATTTCAGCTTGCTAAAAATAGTAACACATGACTAGAGCTTACTAAAAATAGTAACACGTGATTAGAGCTTACTAAAAATAGTAACACATGACTAGAGCTTACGAAAAATAGTAACATGACTAGGCTTACTAAAAATAGTAACACATGACTAGAGCTTACTAAAAATAGTAACATGACTAGGCTTACTAAAAATAGTAACACATGACTAGAGCTTACTAAAAATAGTAACATAACTAGGCTTACTAAAAATAGTAACACATGACTAGAGCTTACTAAAAATAGTAACACATGACTAGGCTTACTAAAAATAGTAACATAACTAGGCTTACTAAAAAACAGTAACACATGATTAGAGCTTACTAAAAATAGTAACACATGACTAGGCTTACTAAAAATAGTAATACATGACTAGGTTTACTAAAAATAGTTACAAAAGGTCCGCCCTCTCCCTCTTTCATTTGGCTTTGAATCTAATCATTAAGATTCTCTATTCATGATATAGGAAATGTGTTTTCAATATTGGCCAAGTAAAATGGATGATACAGAGATTTATGGTTTATTCCAAGTGGAAGCTTGTGCTGAAGAGAGAGTTCTACCAGAATATACTGTGAGAAAGTTCAAGATATCTTCCATTAAGAATGTGAGTATATATATATATGATCAGTCTACAGCAATCCTTCTGTATATTTCCATTCATTCATGCACTCATCCATCCATCCATCCATCCATCCATCCATCCATCCATCCATCCATCCACCATCCATCCATCCATCCATCCATCCATCCATCCACCATCCATCCATCCATCCATCCATCCATCCATCTATCCATCCATCTATCCATCCATCTATCCATCCATCCATCCATCCATCCATCCATCCATCCATCCATCCATCCATCCATCTATTTAATCCATCTATTCACTATTGATAAACTATTGTTCTATTAGCCCCAGGAGTCTCGTACTATCACACAGTTTCATTACACTAATTGGTCCTCTGATGTTTGTCCTCAATCCGGTACTTCCCTTAACGATCTTATTGGAGAGGTTCTTAGGGTCCAACGAAAATCTGGAAATGGTCCAATCACAGTACACTGCAGGTAATACTTTGGTTCATCCATCTACTTACCTACCTACATGTACCTACCTACCTATGTATGTATGTATGTATGTATGTATCTATCTATCTATTAGTGATGGTTTGAGTCGTACTGGTACATTCTGTGCTTCATTTACTGTATTGGAACGTGTGAAAGCCGAACAGGTGGTTGATGTATTTGCAACTGTGAAATCTCTCAGAATTCAACGTCCTGGACTACTAAAAACACTGGTTAGTGTGTTTATCATATATCATAAAAACCATCATAATGTGTAATTATGTGATGTTACTTTATATCATGTGATGTACACAGTATATCATGTGATATATAAAAATATAATCAGGAGATGCACATGTAATGTCATGTGGTGTACAGTATGTTGCGAATGTATATATCGTGATGTACATGTATATATTGTGATGTCATGTGATGTACATGTATATATTGTGATATGTCATGTGATGTACATGTATATCATATATTTTGGAGTCTATATTGAATAATGATGTTCCTCTCTTCTCTCTTAGGATCAATACGAGTTCATACATAAAGTAGTAGTTGAGTTCATTACTACATTTGATAACTACGATAATTTCAAGTAATCTCATTTCTTCTTCTTTGAACTCACTCATCAAATCATTCATTTTATGAAATGCATAATAATTAATAAATGATAGGTCACCTTGTTTTAGTATAATGTGTTATGAACTCCTTTTGTTAGTTTCCTTTGTTAATTTTGATCTTTGAATTTACACAATAAATGAAAAGTGTGCATGTTACTATGGCAACATTATACATTCAGATACATCACCAGAGACCTGAGTTGAGTTTTCTTTTCTTTAAAAACCATATAAATTTAAAACGTGCACACACTGGTTACTACAACATGACAACAAATCCAATCCAATGACATTATTTTGGTGATATATATATATATATGGTTACTATACTATAGCAACACAATTTTAATTTTGCCTAATCCACTAGATAAATACATTTTTAAAATAGATAACCATCTTATTGCAATATGTTGTCCTTAAAAAAAACTAATTGTGTTAAAAAATAGAAGAGGATGATCTAGTAATAAAAAATGAATTAATTAATTTTAATTAATTACCTAGATACTAACATTTGTTTCATTACATCTTCGCCCGTCTCTCTCATGTAATGTTGTAAAACTGGTTTTAAACCTGGTTTAACTGCGTCGGGTAGCTTACAAAAGTACCTGGCCTCAAAGTTTGCCAGATACAAAACCACGACCTCATCAACATTCATATCCGACTGCTTAGGTCTTTCTGGTACTTCCTCCTGAGCAAACCTACAAAACCGGTACTCTTTAAGTAAAGGTACAACTTGTTCAAGGGGTACGTAGGTATGCGTAACGGGACACAATATTTCTGTCGGTTTAAACTGTCGTTTGTAATTGATTTTAGGGCTAAAATCATTATAATAACCTAGATTATAATATTTTAGCTCAGGGAAATGTAACTGTAGTCTTTGTATGAGGGCTATCTCTTGTATACATGTATATATACCAGGTTGAAGGAATCGAATATCCGGATCATAAATGAAATATATCGAGACTAAGTATTCCGGGAGAATATCCATTAGACTCAGCATTATTAGTTCCCCATCGAGATAGTACTTCATATGGTAGGTACCTAATGGACGAGGCTCTTCCTGTGGTTCTAAAGGCGAGTTGATGAATCCCCATCGTAAATCAGCTGGTGTTTTAAACTTTGATTTCCCTGGGTGGACAGCATCCTGGAAACGATTATACAGATCAAAAAATTGTCGTAAAGTAGCTGATACTTCAGCGTCATCTCGAGACAGTACTTTAATTTCTAGATTATGTTTTGGATTCCCGGCCTGAATCTCATTCTCGTGTTCTTCCAAGACTTCTAAAAGTGTCTTTTTAACTACATCTCCCGTTTTCTTTCGCATATCCGATTCATTTTGTTTGCCCTTTCTTTCTTTGTGCCTTTCTGCTCTGACCTCTTTTGCCTTTCTACATGGTGGTTTATTCGGATCGGGTCCAGTACCTTTACGAACCTTTTTCAAATTCTTTGTCTTTTGTGGACTACTGCTTACGGTCGGTTGTGAAGGAGTTTGTTCAGTTTTAGCGTCCATGAGAAGTGCTGCAGTTCCCAAACCATTCAGAGTCTTGTCTGGTAACTCAATACCTTCATGAGGTGAAAAGGGTGTGCTTTTACGATTTTCCCATTGTGGATCGCCATGAAGTAGAAAGTTTTTCCACTTGTTTAGAACTTTTCGATGTGCTTTACTCAGCTGATAGTCAGCTGCAGACATTCTTATAGCGTATGATGGACAGCATACTGACTCAACTTGAGGTTTGAAGATAACATTCCCAGTTCTCCACCATCCTCGTACCATGAGTGTTTGAAATAGATCGTAAGGTATGATGGGGCTGTTACATATAATCATATCTGCCTTATCGGATTCTAATCTTTCACAGTAAGGGCACTGAGGTGGGTTAGGATCATCATACAGTTGACATCTCACTAAAGTAGATAATATATTACTATCTATTGGAGTTACTAAATCAACTTCTGATCCTGGTACATGATTGAACTGTAGAGGAGCTGGAATTTGTCTTTCAGACTTCGGTTTTGGTACAGGTTGCTGCTTGCCACAACAGGAACCCATCTTCCTCAAATGTTCCTAATTATGGTAGGCATGGCCAACTATGGCAACCCACACCCTTTTAGCTACCACACCTCCTCATGACCCTATTATAGACAGACAGCAGATATTATTACTAGGAGTGTATATGTGTATTCTCCTTTGTCTAAAAGTTGTGAGTGGTAATATTATCCTCTTTTTGTATAATATGAAGACACTCAAGACAGTCAATGCTTAGTGATTAGACATGCCACACCCAGTCACGTGATCAATCAACCATACTGTACTGAAACTCCTCATGTTTATGACCTTATGTCATTTATGTCGAGCTAGATCATTAATGGCATCTGTAAAACCTATTGTAGTGTTTGTATTGGGTGGTCCAGGAGCAGGAAAAGGTACCCAATGTGCCAAAATAGTTGAGGTATGAAAGATGAGAGATGTTTGATATTTATAGCCATACTTCTCCTTGACATGATCTCTCCATTTATATATTTATTCTAGGAGTTTAAATTTGTTCATCTTTCAGCTGGTGATTTGTTACGTGAGGCACGAGCTAGCGGATCTCCTGATGGTCAATTAATAGAAACGTACATCAAAGAGGGCAAGATTGTTCCTGTGGAGATAACGATTAGCTTGTTGGAACAGGTTCATATAGAATGGTTCTCTTAGGACAATGGGGTGTTAATGTGGATATGTAAATTATGAAGCATTGGATGGATTAATGGATGAACATGATAAACGACTCGTCGGATGGATATTTTATGAATGGATGGCTGGATCATTGATGAATTAATACACAAATACTTGAATACATACTGTTGCTATAGGCAATGAACAAAAGTGGATCAAAAAAATTTCTAATTGATGGATTCCCTCGTAACCGTAACAACCTTGATGGATGGACTAGTAAAATGAAAGACAAAAGTGATGTCAAATTTGTTTTGTTTTTTGACTGTCCAGAAGAGGTGATGTCGTAATGTTTTCTATTAATAGTAACAACATAATTATTATCTAATAATAGACATGTTTAGAAAGAGCTTTAAAGAGAGGTGAATCTAGTGGAAGGACTGATGACAATATTGAATCATTTCGAAAAAGGTTAATCTTTACCCAAATAGGGACACTTACCTTTAATCACTTGTCATTCTGCTATATTGTACATGAAGTGGATATCTATGAAGCTTACTAATATAACTTCCTGGATATCACATTGTATTGACTTCCTGTACATAAAGGTAGAATGACAAGTGATTGGAGGAAAGTATTCCTTTTTGAAAATTAGATCATTATTGATTTGTCATAGGTATCGTACATACATAACATCAACTATGGAAATCATTGAGTACTATGAAACACAGGGTCTGGTAAGGAAAATATCAGCACTTCCAGGTCCAGAACAGGTGAGACAGTATGTTAATACTGTTCTAGTCTCATTCCCAAACTACCACCTAGTATATTTGATTTGATATTCCCAAAAACTAGCTGGCTTTCCACTCAAATAGTCATGAAACATGTCATGACGTGTGTCGTAATCTTGGACTCAAATTTGGATGAGAGTCTGGGAATGAGGCTATGTCTACAACGATAATTTTTTTTGACTTTGTAAATATTCACAGGTTTATACTGAAGTCAGAAAACTATTTTTAGATCTATGAAAATTCAAAGCTCCATTATTTAGTGACTATTATTACATGTGTGTGTGTATTTTTCTTAATAAATTATTTCAATTGACGTACAAAAACGAACTTGTGAACATTTTAGCATACAAAGGTGGAGACATATATTTCAAGTGTTACACGATTGCCACATACCATATTCTCTCATAAAATAATTATAAACACAATCAGGAGTTAGAAATATTCTCAATATACAAATCAGTTGATTCTTCACAGCCATCTATATAGACATAGGGTAATACTGTAACAGACAGTCCATTCATAGAAGGTATCGATTCTGTCCAGGAGTACCACAATCCATCGTCGCCTTGGCAACCATCTATTCCTATTACACAATCATTTGGTGGCCCTAATGATTTTAAACGACCACTGGGTGCACCAATGTGAAGTGAGAAACCATTTGGCGAGTCCACATCCATCGATTCATCTTCACTCTTAATATGTTGGCTAGAGTGACATTGTAGTGTAGTAATCGATTTAGAGGGAGAAACTGAATATGAAGTACCGTCGACAGAAACAAAATCATGTTCTCTCTGTTGAATTAGTTGATCTCGGGACTGGGCCTGTCCTACAGTTCTACTTAACAAAGATCTGTTGATACTAACAATAAGGGAAGGAGGAACAGCAGGATATAGTTGCCATGACAATCGAACAGCATCTAGTGGAATACTAACAATTAGATTGGTTGGTTCGTCCTCAGTTGTCTGTTGCTGTGGCAACTGAGTTAACGGTAGCCTGATTATCAAAGGGTCATGTGACATACCATTACTAATGGGCATGGCCGATAAATCAATGTTTTTTGTTGCAGCTATTGAACTTGTTACAACTTCTGTTGAGGTATGCGGACTTGTAGTAACCTGTTGAATATCTTTAGAATTTGACAGAAAAGGAACAGATGAAGAAGTTAAGGTGGGCGGAATAGATTGCGAAGGAGGAGTGATTCGTGGGGTTTTCTTGAGTCTTGAAAGCTTGTTAAGAATTTTCTTTCTATGTGACTCAGCGTCAATCGATTGGTTCACACTACCGGAATGAGAAACCACAGAACTACCACCTGAGACCCTTTCTTTATGATCATCAGGTATACCATTTTGTTCTATAGAATTCTGAACCAGTTTCTGCCATTGTTTAACAAGCTGCTTCATACGACGTGCTAAATTTTTATCAAATGTCTTGCGACGTACATTGTTAATGAGGAGTCCAAGCCTAGTCACCTAAGGAAGATAACAACACATATATAAACCCTTTTAGATGTAACCTTTTGTTTTTAAGTCATTCTAATTACCGTCAGCTCTTCAGCTGTGACTCGTGTTTGTTCTAAATCATATATTACCTCCACTAAAACACTCATATCGAGAACCTGTTTTGTAGGAAGAAGACAATATGGCGGATGAATAAGAGTAACTCGAATTAATTCAAAATTTCGAGCTAAAATTTACTGTACACGGGATTTCTGACTATACCAAAAGAACTTACATTTGCTTCTGTGTCGATTGCTCCCATTAGTTTTGCCTTGAGCTGTTGAACAGTGCCAGGCATGGCATCGCTTCTCCTCCAGTTAGATGAGGTAAGCTACAAGGCAAGCGAGGTGGTCGCCACATTCTCCCAATCGTCGAAAATGTGACGTCTAATACGAGTACGAGTCCGATAATATATACGCGTGAGTATAATGACGTCGCGATCACGTGACATATTAGTTTGATGAGCCCCACCTATTCTTCTTTGATCTCTAGTAAACTCCAGATTTGTGTAGTTTATGTTGGATTTAATACACAATCTAACTTGCAAATTATTTTGTAGTTAAAATATGGAAAGAGAGCTACGAAAAGAAGCTCGTTGGGTGAGTCCTATTCATGCATTTTGAATAACTATTTACAATTACTATCAGGAAGCTCGGCATGGTCATTATGGTGCAGCAGCACATCTACGACATGAGGCTAATGTAATTCATAATGAACGTGATCATCTTCTTCCTCATCACCACCACCATCACCATCCCCCTCCGGTGCACCACCATCACCATCCCCCTCCAGTGCACCACCATCATCCTTCCCCTCCGATGCACCATCACCACCACCCTCCACATAATCACCGACACCATCACCATGGTAACAATGAATGTTGTATCATATTGTGAAGGAATATGCATCATATTTGCGTGTTGGAGTGTCGGACTAATATATTATTTAGTGACAAAATAATGTTATATACAGAAAAATGAGATTTTATTTTTTATGATGTTGTAAATTGCTACATCCTGTTGAAATGCACTTGTTAATAAATGTAATTAAGCTGTAATACAATATACCCTTTTTTATATGTGGGTGTTTGTGCTCACTGTTGATTACCGGATGTATTGATAGACACGCTTGCTAGTCATACCCAAAGTTCAGTTATTGTAGCTGACCACAACACTAGATTCATAAGGTTGCACAGGAAATAATTGATGTGTACTCTAAACCTCAAGGAAATTTCTCGAGTGCTTCTTGGGTGTAGGTATGTAAAGTAATCACAAATCCAGGAAACAATTTAGTCACAAAATATCTCATAACTTTATAAGTTTCATTAAAATGAAGATTATAGATACAATCATTACAAACAAAAATAAGAATAAGAATAAAATATTATGAAAATGATCTATTCCAGTTTTTGATCAAGACGGTAGCATAGTGAAAGTGACCTGCATCTGCGCTCTTGTGCCTTCCAATTCTGAAATTGTTTAAGATCTCCCAGCATTTTCAGGAGACTGTGGTCTTAGAGCTTTAGGTACATCGATATGGCATCCAGTTTTAATGTGTTGTAATAGTGCTTTCTTTAGGTTCAATATCTGTTCTTTGAGAATATTAACTTCGTCATTTAACTCTCTGTTATGATCTTTTAAGATTTTAACTTTCGATTCTAAATCAGCTTCTCTCTGGAGCCTCCTGGTACGACATTTCGATGCAGCAATTCTGTTTCGTGCTTTCTTTCTCTCGGTCTTCATCTGCTCTTGTAAATGCATGTCAGGTACCATCGTCATTTCTTTCAAGACATCACCGTTAACATGTGATCCTTCCATTATACCATACATTGGTTGAGTCATAGCTGTTAACATCGAGTATCCTGGCATAACTGCACCTTCATGTCTAAAGGGCATCATATAAGTATCGGAGTAATAGCCTTCTTGAGACGAAGTTAAAGGGTAAGCAGTCGTACTCTCGGATATTGTCTGAGTAGCTGTTGCAAAGTTAGGGATATGGTTCAGTGTGGCTGTGACATAGGTTGGAGCTACAGCTTCAAGACTGGGATTAGGACCTGTAGCATAGTGACTGGACGAAGTATGGTGGATTACTGAACTGCAAGTTACAACTGCTAAAGGATCATGAATGTTCTTGTTGTGGAGATCACTGGCCTGTAGTGCTTCCAAGCGATCAAGAAAACCTTTTGCATAGTACTCTTGTTCTACAGTGACTGGATGCCCCCTTAGTCCGAGGTTGTACGATCCTGGTGTCGGAGTGCGCTGCGTAGATGGACTACTGGTCGTGATGGTATTTCCAGCTGTAGAGAGGAGACTGTGTACTTCTGGAGTTGAGAGAGCAAAGACGGATACATCTGGTGTGTTCAGGATATTGTGTCTCTTCTCTGCTTTGAGATCCAAGTACATATTATTATCGCTTTTCTCATAAAGTCCGGTTGGTGAATCTTCGTATAGACTGTGTTCTTGCAATGCCATCATTGTTTCAGTATCTTTAGAAGTATTTTCACTAATACAGGTAACTTGATTCGACTATATGAGCTGGCAATGATCTTATTCCTGAATTTATACTCTCCATCAGTAGGCGGAGGTGACATACTAGTCTAGTCTAGTCGTGTCGACATGTGACATAATCAAAAATTCAATATTACACGCAATAGCGCAGCGCGTGAATATCGTCACAATTAGCAATGACCACATCCGAAACTATGAAGTTTCAGATTGGGTTGTGTTTCCTAAGTAGCCAATTAAGTTTCTTATTTACAACAAATATTTAGACTTAAATTATATAATTATCATAAAATTTAGACATGTACTGTACAAAATCAATGCTATAAATTTTCTCCTTCAAAACCTGACTCCATTAATTGTCTGTACTTCAGTCGATCTTCTAACATACTTTTAAAAACCTAATACTTCCTTACATGAAATCTGTAAAATAACGAAACCACATTCAGTTTTTTTATTAAAACAATCTATCATTAATGCATGTTATAAATATCAACATAACACAGCTATTTATTAGCAAAGATTACAGCTCATCACTTGTAATTGAAATGTGGGCATGGCCTGGGTATCCCAAAATAGAGAGTACATGTACTACAATACCATATATACTATTAATTTAGCTAGTCTATATATGTGTATATCATGGGACAGTGTTAATTAAGGATAATTTGATATATATGTATATGTATAAATAGCTCACTTTTGAAGTTTGATATCAGTACAAGGTTTAATTACTGAATTAATGGTTACATGTGACATATTTTTCATTGCATCTCCAATCTGAGGACCATGAAAAAAAAAGGGTATTTTTTATTAAAGACCATAAATGGAGTCACAAGATAAATTAGAACTACATGAGAGTCACATGACCCCATGTGACATGACTCAGCAAAAATAACAGTCACCACATATATCTAAATTTAGATTGTAAACTAAAACAATTTGTCATCTAATCCACATAATAACTATGATAGAAGGACACTTAACTATAACTCAAGACTAAAATATTTAATTATTATTATTATTTACAAAACTAGGCATTGTATGGCCGGTATGCATCATATATTAAATGTATAATTATATAAACAGACACAAAAAAATGCCACTATGGTAAGTTTTATTAACATACATATTCCAGGAAAGCTTATCTAAGGGAATAATGTATAATTCCAATTCTGATTGGTCAATTCTATTGTCAACTAGCAATTGTTGTTTATTTCCAGAAAGGAACTGAAAATAGAATTTTCAAGTATGGATGTAAATAATCATTGTATCCCAGAAGGATATCCAAACAGGTATTGACAAATGTATCCCTCATTAATTATTCATGAACTTATTAATTATTCATGACGTAATTGAGAAGTTAATTAACTTATAATGTGTGCAAACATTACAACACTTAGTTAACTAATTAAAGTCTATGACGTATCTAAAATATAGAACTTCACACACCTGTATTCCGGAGGCAGCAGCAGCTAAAACAGCTGATCCCAATAGGACAGCTTCTGTCTCCTCTATTACTACTACTGGTAACCCTGACAGTGAGATTAATATATAAATAGATACATACATACATACATACATACATACATACATGCATACATACATGCATACATACATACAAGCATATATACATACATACATATATACATACATACATGCATACATACATGCATACATACACATATACATATATATATATACATACATACTTACATACATACATACATATAGTCATACACAAACACATACATATGTACATATACATACATACATACATACATAAATGAAATAGATAGATAGATGAATGATAGACGAAATAATAAATAGATAGATAGACATTTTGATCACTAATTTGAGGTTCGCATAAATTACAAATTTGCAGTCTGATTCCTGTACCTGTAACATCAGCATGAGTCTGTAAATACAAGCGATTTTGTCCTAAGCCACCACATACAAAAATTGCCTCAAATTTGTGTCCAGCGTTACTCATAACCTCAATAATATGTTTAGTTCCATACTGTAATAATAAACATATTAGTTACCATGGATACATTAAAACCACAATTTACAAGCCACAAATTATAAAGACGAGTTCCCGTAATTAAAAATTTTAAGAAAAAAATTATTAATAATTAAATGCATACACACTTGTAATCCACATTATATCCTTTTATAGTCATGTTTCCATGACGATACTACTAGCCAAGAGAAAACAAGTGTAGGAGTATCCACTACAATACCACAGGCATTGTTGTTACTAGGCAACAACCACAAGAATGTAAACCACCGAGAGCTTAACCCCAGGATTGCAAACTAAAACTATAATTATAGTTAAACTCCAGGGATCACAGGGTCAGGGTAAGGCTAAGGGTCAGGTCAGGGCTCAGGTTAAAGAACTGTTTCATATAATACTGCAAAACAATATTATAATGTTATTATGGTACCATGGCAACCATTTGATGTGGTTAGGTTGGCTATATAGC
>OX345647.1:317500-347500 GCA_947044365.1 Petrosia ficiformis | reverse complement strand
AACATTATAATTTAGGTAATTATTCTACTAAGAAATAATTTATGATAATACTCAGGAACCAAGGTGTGTGAGATCACTCCTTTACCATAAAAACAACTATTACCATTAATTAAATTTTATTATCATAATCCTTCAGAGCAGTAGTTGCCAAGGTGATAAGTGCATAATGAATGGAATGTACTATCATAACATTATTACCACAACCACTAATAGTAGGCTTCCTCCCTTCCTATATATATACCTCCCTCCCATCTCTCACTCACCATTCCTCTTCCTTCCAACTCCCTCTCTCCCTCCCCATCTCTCACTCTCCATCCCTCTTCCCTCTCTCTCACTAATGATCCTGCTGCACTTTGCCCTCCTTCATTCAAGTAATAACCAGGTATCATAGCTGAATAATATGGTCCCCAAACACCAGAAACAAACAATGGCTCTGTTGATGTCTAGAGGATAGTAAAAAGGTCAAATTAATAAATCCATTACATCATCTAACATTGTTACTAAAAATAGCACATTAATATAATCCTTTGTTAATTAATTTTCAGTTTCTCACAAATATCGACAAAACTTACATTAACACTAAAATGTTTATAATAATATTTTGATGTTAGGTAAAACACACACAATATGAACTATACTTACATGTGTACATATATCTTAATGTGTATATATAGACACAATGAAGCTTTCCCTGAAGTTATTAATAAGTTATAAATTATCTTTAGGGAATTGATTATAGTCCCTGATGGGTTAATATATAAATAATAATACATGTGCATACATACATACATACATACATACATACTTATATACACACATATATACATACATACATACATACATACATACACACATACATACATACATTATACATACATACATACATACATACATACATACATACATACACACATACATACACACATACATACATACATACACACACAGTATATGTGTTTGTTTATCAACATACAATACCTATGTGTTGTGTAATGTTTATTGACCTCAACAGGAAAAATGGTCTTGTTTATTATTAATAAAAGGGAAAAGAGACAATAATACTAAATAATATAACATACTAGTATTCTTAATGGAAATTTCCAACTACAATGTAAGCATATTTTTAACTTAAAATACATGTACTTTATACACCTTGCAGTTTATTAATTAAGTTATTTTTTTACATCTCTTTTCCTCTGTCATTGTATGTGTGTGTGTGTGTGTGCATGTGTGTGTGTGTGTGTGTGTGTGTGTGTGTGTGCGTATGTGTGTGTGTGTATGTATGTATGTATGTATGTATGTATGTATGTATGTATGTATGTATGTATGTACGTCCTGTTTTTACAATTAATATGCACTAATTATTTACCAGAACTGTACATTATTACATGAAATATGTATTCAGATGAAACACATGTACTGCTATACATGTACATGTATATGTACTACTATACATGTACATGTACTATTATACATGTACATGTACTATACATGTACATGTACTATACATGTACATGTACTATAAAGATTGATTTAATTAGCTATTATAGGTATTCATATATCCTGTTACACAAAACTACGTTTATACTCAACTAATCTAATCAGTTCTGGTAGTAGTGAGTATTTTATGAGAAAATATTTTAATACGTCAATTTTGGGTTAGTTACAGTTACTAACTGAAAGGATTTAGTCTGAGTTGTAGTTATATATACATAAATATGTACGTACATAAATACATACATACACACACACATACATACAACATACATACATACATACATACATACATACATACATACAACATACATACATACATACATACATACATACATACATATGTATATACATATACACACACATACATACATACACATATATACATACATACATACATACGTACACACATACATACATACATACACACACACACATACATACATACACATATATACATACATACATACGTACACACATACATACATACATACATACATACATACATACATACATACACACATACATACAACATACATACAACATATATATATATACTCACAGCCATATGACATGCTGAAGTACCAGATATTATAGCCAGTCTAGAAGTAATGTTAATATCACATAATAAAGATGGTAATTGAGCCCCTAACATACCTACATAACACGACATGAAGATTATATACACATTATTAATACTGTGATTATAAACTGTTCTAAACAAGACATAGATTTAGAAAATGAATAGTACCACAAATCTACAAACCCGTACATACACAAATGTACGGCTATAATAAAATTATTATAACGATATACTGATTTCTCGGAAATGATCTACGTACATGTACATTGATTTTTACACAATTGAATTACATGTAAGCCACAGTGCACACCATTATGTATCACTGCCAACCACATGGGATATTCTAGTACATGTACGTACTTCCGTTCCTGAATGTGGTTGCCATGGTAATTCAGTTACTATATACATGTAGTTAGCTCACCCATTCCCCCTGCATGGGCATCAATTAGAGATGTTGCTACTGGAGTTCCTGCAGATAATCCGAATTGAGAAGCAGCTGCTGTGTTTAATCCATTACCTACTGGTTGCCCTGGAAACTGTACTAATGTACCTATGATTGGAATATTAAAGTGTAATCAATGAATGAATAGATGGATGAATGAATGGATGGATAGATGAATAGATGGATGAATGGATAGATGGATGAATGGATAGATGGATGAATGAATGAATGGATGGATGGATGAATGAATGGATGGATAGATGAATAGATGGATGAATGGATAGATGGATGAATGGATAGATGGATAGATGAATAGATGGATGAATGGATAGATGAATGAATAGATGGATAGATAGATGAATGGATGGATAGATTGGTGAATGGATGGATGCATAGATAGATGGATGGATGAATGGATGAATAGATGGATGGATGGGTGGATGCATACACAAATAAGATGAATGGATGGATGGATGAATGAAACAGCATACAGACAAAGAAAGGAGATAGACACTACATGTATATAAATACCTATTCTTTCATATTTGTCATCAACTAAATCAGTCAGTCCAATTTCTGTCCAAAAGGAATCATTCCATCCTTTATTATAATCACATCCTAAAACATTGTTATATATATATCACATTTACAAATAATATTTATACAGTACCTGGTTCAGGAGTATGACCAATATATGTCCACTTACAAACTAATGTACACAATGATCTATTGATGGAGGGATGGTTGGATGAATGGATGGATGGATGGATTGATGGATGGATGGATGGATGAATGGAAGAATGGATGGATGGATGACTGGATGGATGGAGAGATGGATGGTTGGATAGATGGATGGATGGATGAATGGAAGAATGGATGGATGGATGACTGGATGGATGGAGAGATGGATGGTTGGATAGATGAATAGACTAGATTATTTTGAAAAGGCCTCTGTGGTTAGGTAGAGATATCAAGAATTATTCACTGCCAAGAAAATAGTCGATATTTCAACACTATTTCAGGTGGCTAGGGCGGGCATAAAAGTGAAAGAATGATAAGACTTTATATAGATATAGGTAGTAGAAGATAAGAGGGAATAAATAAACAAAATAAAGCCTAAATAAACAGGTTAGTGGTAGAATAACAAATATTGTATGCCAACACTAGTAATATCAATACTATAATAATTACATATTATGCTATTGTTACCAGTATCACATTTATTATTTAAACTATATTCTGTTTGTTTATAGATTACAATATCCTATTGTCATTCTATCTACATGGTATATAAGGTCCTATCTCTTCTATGTCTGAAAATGTGTCTGAACCGTTGGCTATTTTCTATTCTTTTAAAAAGCTAGTGAATAATTCAAAACGAATGGATGAATTGATGGATGGATGAATGGCTGAATGCACCAATGGACAAATGGATGAAAAAATGGATGAATCAAATGGACCGATGAATGGATGAGCTGATGGATCGATGAATGAATGGATATATACAGAGAGAGATATACAAGACAGATGTAATACCTAACTGGTATTCCAGTACTCCTGTAAACCAGATAGTCTGCAAGATCAAAGAAATGACCAGCTTTAGACCATGACTCTTTCAACAGATGTCTTTTCAACCATAGTAACTTTGGAGGTTCCATTTCAGGTGAGACACATCCACCAACGAATCTCACAACAGGATGTTCCAATCTGTTAATATCATTAGCTTCCTTGATTGCTCGATGATCTTTCCAGAGGATAATATTACGTTTTGGATCAAGAGATGGACTAACAGTAACCGACTGACCCTCATTATCAACTACAACCAATGAACATGTTGCATCAAATCCAATACCACGTACCAATAGAGGGTCAAACCCCTTCGTAATTGACTAGTAATTAAAAAAGAATGATTTTTAATGTTTCTGTTCTTCTAGAGGAGTATTGTACCCAGTGTAACCCCTATACCCCTTCCTGACTTCTGATATTGTTAATAATATTTAAAGAGGAGATTACGTTGTCATAAAACCTTTTAAAATAGCTATACTTCAAACTACGTATGACGCTTAGTTTGTCATTTCCATATTAGTTTTCCTTATTCTAAAATCAAAGCCTGAATTTGAAACCAGGGTTGTGAAACTAGTAGTATGTATATATTTTGCACACTTGGCAAGGATGTTGGCGATAATAACCTTTATACTTCCCTTCAAACTGGAAATTAAATCTTCGGTATCCTTATACACTGTAAATAGTGAAACTGTCATTATTACAAATAATTATGATGTACGTATACATTATTACATGTTTAGATTTGGTTATGGTGCTTCAACTACACATATAATCATATCCTGTGATTATTATAAATATATTACATGTTTAGATTTGATCATGTTACTTCAACTACACATATAAACAATGTACTATACCCTGTGATTATTATAAATATATTACATGTTTAGATTTGGCTATGGTACTTCAACTACACATATAAACAATGTACTATATCCTGTGATAATTATAAATATATTACATGTTTAGATTAGGCTATGGTACAGTATATGTCAATAAAAAGTCACCATACAGTACAGTAATTAATCAGTAGTTTCACACTATGGTAGTTCAACAGTAGTTTTAATAGTAATTGCTATACTTTTCAATTCAACACCACAGTAGTGAGACAGTAATTACTATACTATACTGACAGTAGAACTATATAAGGCAATTACTGTTACTGTATGGTGACATTTTATTGACCTATACAGGCTATACTGTACTTCAACTACACATATAATCAATGTACTCTAGTTTATGATCGTTGCAATATAATTTAATGTACTATACTGTAATTAGGTTAGCATAAAAAATAAATGTGACAATATCTGTTATATAATAGTATGTATATACATAATTATATTATTATTCCAAGTAATTAATTTAAGGTCAAGGTTTATGATAATGATAATTCATATACCTTACCTGGAATCTACAATGTTTACTATTATTTCCTCTATACTTTAATCATAAAATTTGGTAGCTATGGTAGCTATATGTACATGTACATATAGTATATGATGTACATTGGGTACATATGTGCATATACATGTACATACATACATGTACATATTGTTAATGCACATGTATATGTATACACGTCATATATATATTAATTGTATATAATATCTAATATACATACTTTAATGACAAAACAGACTGCCGACCAGATATCATCTGATGACTGTTCATATGACCCTTCCTGAATTTCATCGTTCGTCCATGTTTTTATTTCATGAGTATCATGTACCATTAATTTCCCTTGTCTTGAGAATAATCCAGCCCGAACACTACCAGTACCAACATCAACACCAATATAATAACCCTCTTCTTCATTCATTTAGGAATTCAGGATATTTCCGTATACTAAAGTCTAATTCCGTATACTTTGAAAACATGGCTGAAAAAGAACAAGCAGTGGCTCTTCATACATCTGAACTTCCTGTACTACAAGTGCTAGTTATTGGATTTCATCATCATAAAGGATCTACTGTAGAATATAATTATCCACCATTAAACCCATCATCACCAGATCAAAGCCTTACATCTTCTCTTCCATCACAATGGAAACCACTACCTCACATAGCCCTACCTGATGGTTGCCATAACTACCAACAAGGTCACGTGATATTTACACTCCTTTCACCCTCATCAGACACTCAAGTGTATGGAATAAGTTGTTATAGACAGATAGAGTCAAAAGAGCTTCTATCGCCAAGCATTGATGTTACACGATCTACGATACAAAAAGCTGTTTGCGTAATTTCAAGATGGCCAACGTGTAGCGTAATTGAATCAAAGCTAAGACTTGCTACACACGCATATTTCAACTCAAAGGATTTTAACGATATTAGTATACTTGTTCAACTATATGATGACCTAAATAGTACATTAACAGTAGATCATGCTCTCAGTGTGGTTACCCAGGGTTACGACATCATAAATATCGTTTTCTCTCTTCAACATAAAGTCTTACAAATATGGAAGGCAATATTACTTCAAAAACGTGTTATGGTGTTTGGTTCAAATGCTGGAATTACCAGTTCTTGGGTAATGAGTATCGTCTCGCTCTTTCCTTCATTCCTTGAAAGTTTAATTAACCCACTAATTAGCAAGGATAACGAACATGGTTTACCTCTTAACATTTTTCCAAAGGAGACAAGTTTACAGCCGTACCTATCACTCCAACAAATGGATATATTAACAAACTTGGAATATTCTTGTGTTCTTGTTGGAGCCGTCAATCCATTGTATTTTAAACAACATAATAAATTAGTGGATATTGTGTATAATATTGATTTAAACCATCTCTACACTAACGATACTCATTTGCTGAAACTATCATCTGCTGATCTTAGATTTTGTAATGCACTCTTAGAAGCCGCAAGAACGCAAATAGAATCTAATGAAGAGCTTTCTGTAAAACCCACTAATTGGTATGGAAGTGAAGAATGGTTAAGGACGCAGTTTAAATCCTATCTTCTTGGTCTCCTAGCAACCACTCTATCAGGTGATTCAGTTGCTTTTGACGACTACAACATGGAATTTGTTAAAAACTTTATGAAAACTCAAATGTACCTCGAGTGGATTGAAACTCCACATGACGGAATACTCAAAATCCCTCCTAGACATGTTAGTGAAGGAGAGCTTTCGCTTAATGACTTAAAGCGACAATTAACTGTTCGTGCTAGTGACTATGGACTAGTGACATCAAAACAGGTAGAACAGGTTGGACAAGTTATGCAAAAAACAGGTATATAAACCTAAGACTGTGTGTGCGTGCGTGCGTGCATGCAAGTAGTAGTCCACCACTTCTGTTGGTAGAATCCTACGATATATAATTATATTATTTTCCATTCAATTTTTAGGTCATGTGATAAGTGCTACTAAAGATAGCATACACAATACTATTAGTAACTGGTGGACAAGTACTTCTTCAGCTGTGATAACATGGTGGGGAGATACTGCATCACAAGATGTCGAGAGTGAGGAAGAGGAGGAGGAGCAGGAGGAAAAAGTGAAGGAGAATGTTGTTTCGTAATTTACTAGTATTCAATTTTTATTCCACTTCAAAATAATAACTAATTAACTTAACAAATTCTCAAGTCATTTAATTAATAAATGTTTATAACTAGAACTGCCAAACATCCATCATTGAGGTCCAGGATATGGTAGTGACCCACTTTGGAAGCATATTCATTACTTCTTGTAATTGTGGGGTCATAGAAAGCGGAGGATCAATATATAACGCGACTACTGCTATCTCAAGACTTGGGGAGATGTTGCTGTCACCCTATAATTAAAAAAATAATGAGATACATAAACTAATTATTCATAGTTTGTGGGTTGAATTACCATGGTAACCATGGTGACGTGAGTTTGACTTGAATAATTGCACTACACATGTGCACAAGGTGCAACCCTGTTTCCATAGCAATCTTTCAGACTTACCTCTACTTCAATCCAAAACTTAGTTAGTCCATTACCAGTACCTCGGGTATACTGTATAAAATAACATCCCAACCCATCTCCATATGGTGTGGTACGAGGAATATAATAATCCAGTGACCAAGATTTGAGATTCATTCCAGATATCGGTTCTATTTGTAGTCTAGCTCTATGTGGAACTGAGTATAAGTGTATATGTATGTATATACATGTATGTACATTGTACATTTGTAAATGAAATGTATGTTGTATGTATGTATGTATGTGATGGTATACATGTATATACAATTAGATGTACATGTACATATATGGATGTACATATAAATAGGCAAATATGTACATATGTGTATGGAAACGTTATATGTATTATAATTTTTAACAGGACCTACAATTTCCAATAAATGTATAATTTCTTGAGTTTTCTGAAGTTTTTTCAACTTGTGAAAGTGTTAACTGACCAGACTTCACAAGAGGAGGAGGAAATGGTATGATCCAATTCTTCCTATATTAATAGTATAATTATAAACAACATACATACATACGTACGTACATACATACATACATACATACATACATACATACATACATACATACATACAAACATACAAACATAACTTACTTTACCATGTGAATAACAGGAAAATAATAGGGTATACCACAATAAATTCCATTACAATCTACTTCTTTAGCATTCTCTTTTATAAATGGCACTTCATCTGCTATTGGTTTCAATAATCGACCATCAGTTACATGTATATACACACCAGAATGGGAATGAGGATTAGAATTATGAAATGTCACTTGAGAATGTTGGAGAAATAGTCTCTTTGGAGCTATTGGATTCTGAGCGCTGTAAGGAAATATACACCCCATTAGCACAAGAGATAATACAATTAACCAAATACTTGCGAGAACTAAAGAAGAAACTTTAATGAGACGTTTGGTCGAGTAATGTATCAAACTTGGGATCTGAAGAATATAACTATACTAAAAAGATCAGTACGACTATTGAACTTACTGTATATATTCCTAATAGACATAATAAAAAAGATGTTATAATACTGATAGTTATATCTGGAGGTACTTCAGATCCACTACGGCCCATTAATGGCAGAAATAAATCTGTGACACTAATGGCTAACATTATTGTTAATGGGAGAGGACATAATGCCATCATATAACACAGCAATGAAATGAACAGTGAGGTAAAGGATTTTGGCATGTTTGGTTTTAATAGTTCATGCCATAGAAACGTCCAGAATATCATTGGAAAAGCTATCCAGAGTAGACCAATAAATGAAGAACAGAGTCTTGCATATGTGGTGATGGTAAGCACTGGCAACCACAAGAGATGAGTTGATAGAAACGATATATGATTGAGTTGTGGACCAGATAAATGTGAATTCTAGAAGACAAGAGATTGTGTATTAAAATCCTTGTATACATATTAGTGTAGTTGTAATATGACAATAATTACCACTTTTAGTTATAGTTATAGTACGTCTAGTTTCGCAAAATTAGTTCAAGATATTAGGCTTGCTAAAATTTTAGTTAACTAACTAAAAGTGCCGATTATGAGTAGACGTATAATTTAGTTATAGTTTAGTAACTAAAAGTCATGATGCCTTATTTAGTTACAATTACTTTCTCTTACCTTCTCTCTCCACCAGTAATGAACACTACCCATTGCTAATACAGCTGGAATATAAAACAGAGGAATAACTAGATATGGTTTAGCATAATATGAGAGTGTTTGATCTGCAGTTGTCGTGAGAAGAGCAGACAGGAGAGCTGTAAGTACTGCTGCTATCTCTGAGACAAGAAGTACAGCAACTGTCTTGAATATTAGTCCATACTTGTTATGTGCTGAAATAGAGAGTAGGATAAATAGATACACATCACATATAGATAGATGTATAGGTATAGACTAATGGAATACTAAATACGAAGACCAACCTTCGCCTCTTTTTCTTTTTCCTCCGATCCAAAAACCAAATATTGTCAAAAGGATAGTAGACCAGTTCAATATAATACCAATCCTCTCTGGATACACAACAACAGTTAAGCCTAATATATCAAAATACGTCACTTTTCCATGTTTTTCATCACCAGGGTCTTCAAGATAAACTGAGGATGCTATCTCTTTAACAAGAGCCAGTATGTTTTCACCTGCCCTCTGTATACTTCCATCAGGTATCAACTCAGGGCTGTCATATCTACAAAGAGGAGACAAAATCTAAAAGAAAGAATGGATTTAGTTAATGTCAACTTACTCAGTATGATAAACGTATCCATTTACATAGTAAGCCATATCAATACCAGGAATATTCCCAAAATCACGAAATATTCTGAAGTCTGTATCAGAAGGTACGATACCTGCTTGAAATATTTCTTGTGCAAAGACAGATGCAAAGGGATAAGGAACAGCTCGTGAATATACTTTAGGTAACCATGGGTTCTTTGGACCCGTTTGAAATACAATCTCTTTACCTCCTGCACCAGCTGACTCTAAGTTTAAAAATGCACGAATTTCACTCGCCCATGAATGCTGGGTGATGAAGCCATGAGCTGCTGGGAGAATCATCTCTTCTGCACCATTAAAGAGAAAAATAACTGCATATGGTAGCAGGGAAGGTGATGGAGTTGAAGACAGGCAACGGAGTGTTTCTAAGAGGATAGCACAGCTTGAAGCATCATCACTCGCAGCTGGGGAACCAATAGCGGAATCAAAATGACAATTGATCATTAAAGCGTGTTTTACAGGTAAATCACGTCTGCTATATCGGACAACTACGTTAGTCAAATTCTCATATAAATGAGTCATTCCGCCAAGAAAATCCAAATAGAAATGCCCAGATGGCTGCTGCACAGATACTTCGATTTCAACATCATTACTAGCAGTAGCTTTAATATCATCAACAGCTTTTAAAATAACATCGCGTGTCTCAATTTCGTTTTTAACACTACCAGTATGCCGAATTCCTAAATTTGTGATGGCATTTAAATGCTTACGTGCATTAGCACTGCTAAAATGATTACCAAATGTTTCTAAATTAGGCTCTGGAAGATGGTAGTTACGATACATAGTTATTCCAATCAGAACTATAAATATAATTAAGAAACCAAGGACTTGAGTATCTGATCGACTTCCTTCTTCTTTCCCATATCTTTTATTCTTATCTTTGCTTCTCTTTTCGTCTTCCAACCCCTTCCAGGAAGGGTGCCCTATTCTCTGCCTCAATAAAGAGGACATTTTATCAGCCAAAGAGCCACTCCTTGTGTTTTTAATTAGCATATTAGCAGTTAGGTGCAAACGCTGTACATTTCACTGCACAAAAGACAATTAGAATTTCCTCAAAGGTGCAACTATAGTGTTTGGATTGCAAGACAAAAAGAAAGTTTTGTGCAGACTAACTCAACTTGCCATATATAGTATACACTCTTTTACGGATTGCTTGTAACCAGAACTACATACCTTATTCAATTAGTCTTAGATTAATTTTATTATACTAAGAGCTGTTATATAATTATCTTATTCTATTATCGTATAGCAAGTTTTAAAAACTAATCCTGGCATCATGATTTTGCGTAGTTCATTTTAGAGACAGTCTTAACTTTGTCTGTATTAGCTCTATTGTAAGATAGTTTTGAACTTGTTTTTCATACAGTTCCATAATTGCTCACAATAATGCTCAGTCCATTTTCCCATCGCCAACATTTCAAACATTTAATACGTCTTATCGTAAAATTAAATGAGACATTCAATAATGCATTGGATTTCAAAAAATTATCACTACTAAAATTTTAATAGTCACACCCATTAATAGTCCTGCCTTCGTTTTCTTCGATATCTTTCATTCACATTTGGAGTCTACAATTTCAAGCCTGTAATATTCATAGCAAACCTACAGGAAACAGGTATGCTATTTATTATGATAAATAGCTATTAATATCTGCACTATTTACTATAATTATCTTTCTGAAAAATACAGTGGTAATATAGTACCTTTCTCAGAGCCCTAATACTAACACGTGGTCTCGAGCATGCGCAGTAAAGCACAATACCATATACGAAAGTATACGGATATACTTTAACTTCCAAGATGAGGGTTTATGTTTACATCAGTATAGTGTTTGGATTGTTCGGTTAGTTATCAGTGTAGTATCTTTTAAGTAGTAAATATAATATATCTGTTGTTTTGATATCCTACAGGATTGAGTATTGCTCAAATCTGTCCATCTGGATCTCAAGTGTTTTCACAAGATGTGTGTTTGATACTCCAAAGTACTACAGCTAATTTTGCAACAGCACAGACAGCTTGCCAGAGGTTCAATGAAGGAGATTTAGCTACAGTTAATACAGCTGGTGGTTTGTATACTTTAAGAAACTATATCACAGCACTTGGTACTGAAGACGCATACTACTGGATTGGATATCAGTATAGCAATTCCCAGCTCCAGAGTGTAAATGGAAGCAATGCAAATAGTGTCATTATAAATGATATTACTGATAATGGTGTTTTAGGAAATACAGGGATCTGTCTTGCCTTAGGTACTAATGGAGATCTAGTGAATACTAACTGTGACGAAGCTTTGGGATCTGTTTGTCTATACATGCTTACAGGTAGGTGTGGTCAATATGCGTGGATGTGAAAAAATAATTAATTTTCGTATTAATATTTTGACGAAATTCTTCTCTTTAAACCTTCCCTATTAACCAATATTATACAGAGTAGATGATGTTACAGATAAGAATTTGATTAAAATTATTATTTTACTAAGTTACTAATTTTTGCATCCATACATGTCAGCCTTAGCCTTTTATATCTTTCAATTTGTGTCTATATCTATCTATCGCTAGTATCATCCCAAACTTCTATTTCATTTGTATCTATCTGTCTATCTATGTACATGTATCTATTTATCTATCTATCTATATATCTATCTATCTATTTATCTATCTATATATCTATCTATCTATCTATTTATCTATCTATCTATATATCTATATATCTATATATCTATATCTATCTATCTATCTATATATTTATCTATCTATCTATGACTGGTACTAACTATTATCCCAAACATTTCATTTGTATCTATCTATCTATATATCTATCTATCTATCTATCTATTTATTTATCTGTCTATCATTCATTAGATCCAGCTATAGCACAGTTGACTGTTAATGGTGGTTCATATAATCGTGATTTTCCTCTTGGTGAATCTCTCATTATTGAGTGTTCGTTTGGAAATACGGACAGCTCTTCTGATATTCAATGGACATTGAATGGATCACCAATATCAGAGGATAATGTTACCACTTTAACCATAGAACCAGATGGTTCCATGACTCGATTAAATCTATTACCTTTCTTAATGACAGGAGTTTACCAATGTTCGGTAACTAATACTGATGGACGAAATGCTTCTCAATTTGTTGAACTTTATGGAGATTTTGATGGTACATGAGTATGTTATCAATAGTTCATAGTGTACAGTATACCCCCTTTTCTGTGTGTGTGTGTGTGTGTGTGTGTGTGTGTGTGTGTGTGTGTGTGTGTGTGTGTGTGTGTGTCAGTCTGTGTGTGTGTGTGTGTGTCAGTCTGTGTGTGTGTGTGTGTGTGTGTGTGTGTGTGTGTGTGTGTGTGTGTGTGTGTGTGTGTGTGTGTGTGTGTGTGTGTGTGTGTGTGTGTGTGTGTGTGTGTGTGTGTGTGTGTGTGTGTGTGTGTGTGTGTGTTCGTGTCTGTCTGTCTGTCTGTGTTTCTGTTGTGTCTGTCTGTGTGTCCTTGTCTATGTGTGTGTGTGTCTGTCTGTCTGTCTGTCTATCTGTACGTCTATCTGTCTGTCTGTCTGTCTGTCTGCCTGCACTATTGTGTTTATATTGAGTGGATATATCATATATTTCTTTATCTCTTCATTTAGTTGAAACTCCTCTACCTGGTGAAGTTCAAGCTATTGTAGTATTGCCTAACACAAAGACATCTCTATTTATACAGTGGCAACAGCCATCACGAACATACGTCGTCAGTCCACTCCTAGTAACATACACATTATACTATTCCACTGTATCATCTATTAACTATACCACTAGTCCATCTGTTACTGGACTAAAGGTTGAGGATAATGGTATTGGTACCTATGTGTTAGAAGGATTGGATGTACATAGTGTTTATTACCTTGGTATGATAGCAGAGAACCAAGCCGGCTCAGGTCCTGAACCAAAATCAGTTGCAATATCTATAACTTATGGAAATGGTAATTCAATTGTATGTTGTAATTACATGTAAGTGGGTGTGTCATTCTTTCTGGAATATTTAATTAAGTTTATGGGTGTGGCTTGTGACTTTCTATCTTCGTATTAAACAAAGAGTTTTTTTTATTGTTTTGTAGCTCCGTTTAGGGCACCAGAAAACTTGAAACTAAATCGCAGTGAAGAAAACGATGCCTTACTAGCGTATTGGAACAGTGTGGAAACATCATCTCCTGAAGGACAACTATCCTTCTATCAAGTTGAGTTCAGAGATATGAGAAGAAATAGGGACGAATCAACTGAACCCACTACTATTTTCATTAGTCCTGCTGTTAATATATCTAGTATATTCAATGTTCGTAATGCTCAGAGCTATGAGGTATTATCACACACTTTCAATATACATGTGATTATCATGTGACTTTCAGGTTCGTGTTGCAGCAGCAGTTCAGGTAAACAGGACACCAAGGGAATATGAACGCAGCCCTTTTACTGAATGGGTAGGCGTAACTGGCATTTCTGATGAGAGTAAGTTAACAAATGTTTATGATACGAATTAATTTTTCTTTACATTTATGAAACTTCATCTCATCAGTTCCTTCAGAGGGTATGTACACATATATTAATTAATTGTTAGTAACCTCTTTTTTCCTCATTTCATCCTCCTATTGATATATGCCTCCCCTTCTCTTCTCTTGTTACTCGTCTTTGACCCCACCTCTCTTGATATGTGACTACTCTCTCTCTAATAGTACCAAGTGAGAACATAAAATGAATTACTTCTCTACGAAAACAATTTATAGAATATGATAAATGTTTAACTTCTGTTGTTTAGCCAATTTTTATAGGAAGCCAACAAAATTTGGTATCCATGGAGATGAAAAGTTGGTCGTCTTGGATACCAAATTGAGTTGGCTTTGTATTGAAAATTGGCCAAATGAGAAGCACTGGTTTAAAATTGTCATAATCTGTAAAACTGATTTTTGTAGAGCCAGTAACATACATGTATATACATATAATTATAAAGAATATTTTACTTATAATTTCTTTTATTTATAGCTGTTCGACCTCAGCCAGTATCAGATGGTGAAAGTAACACCTTTTAATAAAAGTTGATGTTCTAATTATGATATTTATTTTCATATAGATAATATGACACCTATCTTAGTAGGAGTATTAGTCCCGGCTACTATAGTGATAGTAGTTGGAATAATTATTGGAATAATCTTGGTTGTATATTACAACATAAAAGATGATAAAGAAGAAGAATCTAATGAGTATGTGAATAAATATTACTAACATCAGTTTCAGTCCTTTGGTATTGGTATTAGTCCTATGAGTCCCGGTATCAGTCCATGGTGTATAAATACATATGCTAATTAAATATTTGTGTGTGAATATCAATGCATTATAGTTGAAACTGTTATTATAGAGAAAGACTGATACCGATACTTGTAATGGTTAATAAGGACTGATACGATACTGACAGATGTGATTGGAAATGTGTCTCGTATCTTGTATCTAGTCAGACTAATTATAATTATAATTAATTGTAGGAAAAGTATTAAAATGAAGGAGATTCAACGTCAAGATGGAACTGATGTTAAATAATAATGAATTGTTATTAGTGATTGTTTTGTTGGTTTTGAACTTCATATGTTAATTATCATTATAAATTCAAAAAATATTAAAGAAGTCATTTTGTTCCATCCACTATCCACTAGTTATCCAGACTCGGGTGAAATAGTACCTGAAGCTACCAATCCACGTGACACGAGTCCTAATGATGAGATGGAAATGGGTAGTGTCCAATCATTAGGAGAGAATATTTATGAAAACGAAAATACTCAATAATTGCTAGCCAAAATCTATATATATCAGAGATACATAACTATATATTCTTTTCATTTTTCAGTGCTGTAGTATAATGTATTTTGTAATACTGTTAGTAGAGTATCGTTTGTATTTCAATATTATATACTCAACTCGTAATGAGTGTTGATAATGACTATTGTACTAACTTTATTTTATTAATTCGATTCGTTATAATTATTACAATAGACTTGTTATTTAGTTATAGTTTACTTAAATAAGCCTCAATGCTTTTACTAAAAGAGGTTTTAGTTAATAATTACAAATTACAATGAATAAAAACCTAACACACCATGTAGATAAGACATACAATTGAAAATACCAGTTTTCAAACAATTAAAACGTATTTCCTAGTAATTATTAAATAATTAATCTCTTATGTACACTTGTATGTGTAGATAGATACGACAATAATTATTATATTTAGAGTTTAGCTTTTGGTGTCTTGGGTATCACGTTCTGTAGCTTCATAGCTAGTGCTGTATTTCCAGAAATCTTTAGTTTACCAGAGAAAAATGCCTGAAGCAAGTATATTTATATATGTAATGTATGTATGTACATATATGTACCTGTATGTATGCACATGTATGTATGTATGTACATGTACATATGTATGTATGTATTTACATATATATGTACATGTACATATGTATGTATGTATTTACATATATGTACCTGTATGTATGCACATGTATGTATGTA
This sequence comes from Petrosia ficiformis, assembly GCA_947044365.1. Classification (NCBI taxonomy): domain Eukaryota; kingdom Metazoa; phylum Porifera; class Demospongiae; order Haplosclerida; family Petrosiidae; genus Petrosia; species Petrosia ficiformis. The sequence continues at coordinate 330,655 of OX345647.1, read as the reverse complement.
ATAATACCATGTATGTACATGTATATATGTATTTACAGTTGTACATGTATGTATATATATGTACATAAGTACATTGTATGTATGTATATACATGTACATAAGTACATTGTATGTATGTATGTACATGTATGTATATACATGTACATAAGTACATTGTATGTATGTATGTACATGTATGTATATACATGTACATAAGTACATTGTATGTATGTATATACATGTACATAAGTACATTGTATGTATGTATGTACATGTACATATGTATGTACGTGTATGTATGTATGTACAATATGTATATGTACATGTATTATGTACATGTACATATGTATGTACATGTATATATGTATGTATATATGTACAGTTGTACATGTATGTATATACATACAAATGTATATAAGTACATTGTACATGTACACGGGTACCTTTTGAGCTCCAATCTTTCCAAGGACCAAATCCATAAAATCACTGTCTTTCATGGTAATAATACAATCACCTTTTAATCCTGTAGAGTGATAAAGATACAGTCCATTTAACTACGAGTTACATACACAGTTCATGTCTCAGGTCATGTTAATGTTCCTGATTGTGTTAACATACACAGTTCATGTCATTATGTCATGTTATTGATTGTGTTTGTGTTTGGAACAAACAAGAATGATACCTCGCAATAGTGACAGGACGTCTCTACCTGCTAACTGAGTCAGTGGCTTAGTTAGCAGTGGAATGCCCAAGTAAGCCAGTCATGGGTTCAACTCCCATATGGAAATTTATTAATCTGCATTTTGTATGTCTATACTGTCATGTCTGTCTGTCTATCTGTCTGATAATCTATTCAAACCTGCTCCTTTCTTCAAAGATCCTTCTCCACTTTTCAAATCAAGCAGCCATTCTTGAACATTTCCGTCTGATCCCTTTATCTTGAACAAATAACTACCTTTCACTTTCTTTACAAGAGCAGGTCCTTCCTATAAAGAAAAGTCAATTAATTAATTATTATTAAAGTCAATCAATTAACTAAATCATTAATTATTCATACATTATTAATTATTGTTACCTTGGCGATATTCTTTCCAATTTCCTCAAATACAACTTCTGCTTTTAACGTTTCAGTAGCTCCAGTGTGACTCATAGAAACATAGGATCTGTTGTGTGTGTGTGTGTGTGTGTGTAGGATGGTATTGTAATGTATGTAATCTTTATTTCTTCTCACCTAGGGCCATTAGATCCCTTCACGGCATTAGGGAATCCCATTCTATATATTGCTATTACTACAGCTCCACCTAGTCCTAAGTTATGCTGAAGAGCTACCTTAGCTCCAGGAACTTGTCTCTTCTCTGCCTGACCTCTTAACTGCCAACACAACTCACAACATTGGGCTAGACCTGTAGCTCCAAGGGGATGTCCCTTTGATATTAAACCACCACTTGGATTAACGACATATTTTCCTCCATATGTGTTATCACCTCTGTCTATAAATTCACCAGCTTTACCTGAAATAGATAGATAGATAGACAGACAGATAGACAGACAGACAGATAGACAGACACACAAACAGACAGACAGACACAAGCGTAATATCGTTAGACTGACCTTGTGGACATAGTCCTAGCGCTTCATAAGTAATTAGTTCATTGGCTGAAAAGCAGTCATGTAGTTCAATGACATCAACATCTCTGGGACTATAACCAGTTTTCCTGTAAATATTCTCAGCAGCTGTCTTTGTCATATCATAACCAACCTAGACATGAATAGATAGATGGATGGATGGATGGATGAATAGATGGATGGATGGATGGATGGATGGATGGATGGATGGATGGATGGATGGATGGATGGATGGATGGATGGATTGATGGATGGATAGACGGATTGATGGATGGATGGATTGATAGATGGATGGATAGACGGATTGATGGATGGATGGATGGATTGATAGATGGATGGAAGGATGAATAGTTAGATGAACAAATGGATGGATGGATGGATGGATGGATGGTTAGATGGATGAAATTCAAAGGCTGATCAAATAGATGGATTAGATAGACTGATGTACAGAATCAGATGGATGAATAAATGGACAAGTTAATGGACAATCGGTAATTACTAGTTTCATTCCACTTTTCTCATTAAATGTACTAGGGAAATCAGTCCTCATTTCCATAGCAACAATCTCCACTGCTTGTCGTTCAAGATTATGTTTTCTCACATAATCTTCACTACACAAGATAGCAGCTGCACTTCCATCAGAAGTGGGACTGAGAGATAAATAGATAGGGTAAAAAGAAAAATAAAGATAGACTAACTCACCAGCATTGTAATTTAGTGAGTGGTTCATGTACCATACGCGAGTTCTTTATCTCATCTAGTGTATATACATCTCTAAATTGTGAGTATCTAAAATGGGATAAGAGTATAGCTAGCCCCTATAATTATAATATTAATTATATTAATTAACTAACGGATTGTTTGCAGAATGACGGTGATTCTTCATGGCTATTTTTGCAAAATGATCCACAGATGACCCTATCAAATTAATTAATGGATACTTCATTAATTAAATCAGTTAATTATGTTGCTATGGATCAACAGCAGACCCTATTAATAATTAATTAATTATGGACGTTGTCATGGATACACCCACTAATTAATCAGTTCAGCATGTTGCTATGGATTAACAGTAGACCCTATTAATAATAAGGATGTTACCATGGATACACTGCTAATTAATCAATTAATCATATTGCTATATAATTATGAATTAACAATAATTAATTACTTGTCAGCAGGATTGTAGGGTGTTACGATAACTAGAGTACAATATTGCTTTTATAATGACAAGCATATGTAATCTCAAATTACACAAACTACCATATATGTACATGGAATGCTATACCAAATTTTTCCATATGTTCACGACCAGCAGCTGCAAATAACTGAGGTGTAATTGGAGCAGGACTTATACCATAAGTATCATTAAGTGTCTCTACATGTTTATCCATTGGAGAGATCCGATCAGTATACTGGGATAGAGAAACGTATGAATATATATGTATATGGAGAGGGGAGATGGGGAGGCAGAGGGAGAGGGGAGGTATGGAGGAAGGGCAGTAGGGAGAGGAGAGGGGAGGGAAGGGAGAGGGGAGGTATGGAGGAAGGGCAGTAGGGAAGGAGAGAGGGAGAGGAGAGGAGAGTGGAGGGAGAGGGGTGGTAGGGAGGAAGGGCAGTAGGGAGAGGAGAGGGGAGGGAGAGGAGAGGGGAGGGAGAGGGGTGGTAGGGAGGAAGGGGAGTAGGGAAGGAGATAGGGACAGGAGAGGGGAGGGAGAGGGAAGATAGGGAGGAATGGAGGGAGAGGGGTGGTAGGGATTAAGGGAAGTAGACGAACTTTAGCACTCAGAGATCCTCTTTCCATTTTATCAAAGCCAAGTGCCATGACACAATCAGCCATTCTTCCCTCTACCAGCTGTTTAGCAAGGAACAGGGCTGATGAACCTGTCGCACAGGCATTGTTTACCTAAAATACAATAAGATACTTGTAATGGTCTTGTTGAAATGTGATTACATAACAATACATAATTAATAGTAAGACAATTAACAGACTACAGCATGCAGGAATGAACGACTAATAGATAGCACTCTACAGCAGGGATGAACGACTAATAGATAGCACTCTACAGCAGGGATGAACGACTAATAGATAGCACTCTATAGCTAACATGCATCATGATCAAGTCAGTTCGTATTCTTCTTTACCTCAAAATTATGTACTACAGTATATAGTTTAATGTCATAAGGTTAATACATGATTATACTATAACTCAATAACTTATATGTACTATAGTGTATAGTTTAATGTCATAAGGTTAATACATGATTATACTGTAACTCAATAATATATGTACTATAGTGTATAGTTTAATGTCATAAGGTTAATACATGATTATACTATAACTCAATAATGAAACAATTTGACATATACACAAAAAATAACGGGAATGATAATTATGTGAAAATTGTGCAGGTAAAAAGATTGTTGGTCATTCCGTTATGCTGAGGTCATGATGAACATGAGACCTTTATTATCTAAAACATGAAACAATAGCCCTTGTGTATAGAGACAATTAATATATATACTTACATTATAAATAGGTATACCAGTCATACCTAGTTGATACAGTGCTCTTTGACCACAAGTACTATCACCTGATAAAATGAATGGTTAATGATAACAATAGCCTATTGTGTATGAATCTACATATTCATTAGTAACGACCTTATGAATATTCATTAGTGACCTTTCGAGTCTACATGGTGACCTTTTGTACATGTACTCACTATTGAATAAGCTTTTCTCAAAATTATACATTAATGTACATGTATATACATGTAAGTTAGTCTTTGCACATTGAGCATTTATGAGTTTTATCTTTTCACGAGGAAGGTCACATAATTATGTAATACATAGATTATGAATGTATCCATGTACACACACACATATATGAAGGTAACATGTACCATAACAGTAACCAACTACTGCCTGTTCTACTTGCGTATACGAGATTCCTGCATCTTGTAATGCTTTAGTTCCTAATTATAAAACAATTTTGCTAATGCACATATTACAGTGTTGATAAATTACCAGCTTCTTTCGCCATATCGGGATAATCAAAGTCATCTCTGCGTCCGGGCTTCTCAAACTGCAAATATTAAAATCATAATTATATTAACAATTAATTAATTAAATGGCCTTACCTTTGTCATTCCTACACCAACTACATATACTTTCCTCTTGGATGCCATATTGTCTAGAGTCTGGAAGTCTGGAAGTCTGGAAGTCTGAGTGTTTGAATGTACATCAATGAAATTATAACCACACCTGTCTCCCTATAAAAGGGGTAAGCCACATGCAAGGAGCGCTGATTGCGTTCAACTTAAACTCTTCAAAGCTGCTGTCTCTGTTGTCTCTAAAGAAAGTAAAGATTCTCAAAGATAGTGAGCAGTAATGGAAGGACTGTATTTTGGAAAGACGCAACAACGCGGTGTTCAGAGTTTATGTACGTATTCCAAGCCTTCTACAGAGCCTCCAACAACTTTGCACTGGTTTCGTATCGACTCGCTCAGACTAAGTGACAATCCTGCTTTCCATCATGCTGTTTCTTCAGGCCAACGTCTCAAAGCTCTGGCCATTGTAGATCCATGGTTCAACAGTAATAACAGGACAGGTCCTGGTGTGAATGTATGGCGTTTCTTGTTAGAAAGTCTCCAAGACTTGGACAACCGTCTTCAAAAAAAACCTTATAAGACTAGATTGAATGTCTTTCTGGGTCAGCCAACTTTCATTATCCCTCAACTTATCAAGAAATGGAACGTTACGAAACTCACCTTCCAATCTTCCCAAACTAGTGTAGAGTCTTCTAAACACGACGAGGTTATTAAGATCATAACCAATGATCATGGCGTTACACCAGTAACATTCTACTCGCATACATTGTATGACCCTGACGATATTTTAAAGGCAAACAAAGGCAAATACCCTCAGTCATACAAGGATCTTCGTCGACTGCTACCCATGGTTGGTCGTCCTAAGGACCCCATTCCTGAACCCGATCCACTCTCGATACTTCTCCATCAGTCTGCACACAGTAAACCTGATCCTCCTGAAGGACACATTCCCACGCTACAAGAACTGGGATTCAGTCCAGACGAAGCTCTTTATACCAACAACTTTGTTGGTGGGGAAACAGAAGGTCTGAGTCGTCTCTCTAACTTCTGCAGCAAACGGGCTGCTCAGTCTGATGATCCTGTCAGCTGGTTGATGAGTAAAGACACATTGAGTCCGTACATTAGATTTGGATGTGTTTCGGTACGTCAGATGTTCAGCCAGCTACGTCAGTACGCATCTACTTCTAATAAAGGTCAAATGCTGTTTGAAGAACTCACAAAAAACCTTCTAATGAGAGAGTTTGCTTACATCGTTGGAAACTCTGTTCAGAAGTTTGATGTTATGTCCGATAATCCACTCTGCATTCAGTTACCTTGGGACGAGAATGATGAAGCTGCAAGCCTTTTGAAGAGATGGAGAGAAGGTAAGACCGGTTATCCTTGGATAGATGCTGTTATGAGACAATGTGTACTAGAAGGATGGGCTCACTTCACTGCCAGACAAAGTGTTGCTGTGTTCCTAACTCGAGGTTATCTATGGGTCAATTGGGAGAGAGGCAAAGAGTTTTTCCAAGAATTTATGTTGGATTTCGAGTTGCCTCTTTCGACTGTTTGCTGGATGCAGAGTTCCTGCTCCGGTTTCTTCTGTGATCAAATTGAGAGTTATGATCCTTGTTATATTGGCAAGCAGATGGATTTGGATGGGTACTATATAAAGACTTACGTTCCGGAACTAAAAGATTTCCCATCAGAATATATCCATGCCCCGTGGACAGCCCCAGACTTTGTACAGAAACAAGCTAATTGTGTAATTGGTAAAGATTATCCAAAACCAGTTGTCGATGTCTGTGACCAAGGTGAACTTTGTTGTCAACGTGTTCGTTCAGTTCTCTCAGCTCTACAAGAGGTCTACGGAGAAAATCCATAATCAGAGGAACTCAGCATCATTGTATTATATAATATATATCATTTATCATTACCCCCTTCAATCCTCACGACTTATACATTATTAATACATTACTAATTATATAATAAATAGTGTATGTAACTTGTATTCTATCTATAATAAATACATGGTTTTAAATAAAATGGTTTTAAATAAAATGGCTTTTTATAACATCTTAGAAACAACCACTGATTGAGCTGAGATACTAAATCAGTTCTACGAGAGGTTTATGGAGAAACGCCATCATCAGATGAGATGAAGAGCTGTATACAGCACCATATGTACTAGTAGTATCAATAATTACCCTCTACCCGTCATTACTCGCTGACTCTATTCATTATACAGTGGAGAGTCCCTCTATTCTGGACACACATAAATGGTGAATTTATACTATAAAGAACATCTACATGTAGATGTCATCTAAGTGTCCTTAATACAGATGTCCAGAAGAGAAAGGTTTCACTTTACATAATAAGACATTCAATCAGTTATCATTATACATAATAATCTGCGTTTAAAAAATTATGATTCTATACTCCATAGCTTTTTATAAATTATAAATGTGATTCATTATTATGACCAGTAATAGAGGAGGTTTCTTCAGTTGCTACAGCAGTTCTTTCCAAGCTGGACAGTTCGTCACTTTTTATGATGAGTGATGAGTCAGGAGGTGTGATGACTTCCTCGGGATTAGTGACAACTGCCCGTGACAAATGTTTCTTTGAAAAACGAGAGACAATGCCTACACCTACACAATCTCCATACACATTAACAACTGTTCTGAAACGATCTCTATGAGAATAAATGAATAGTTAGAGATAGATAGATAGATAGATAGATAAATAGATAGATAGATAGATAGATAGATAGATATATGTACATACATATACATACAAATAAAGTTTACACACCTACAGATTAGATAGATAGATAGATAGAAAGACAGATAGATAGATAGATAGATAGATAGATAGATAGATAGAAAGATAGATAGATAGATAGATAGAGGTTTCTATTAGCTTACAGTAGCCAATCAACAGCTAATATTAAAGCGACGTTTTCAGGTTCTAAACCAATAGCTGTTAGTACAATCACTAGAGTTACTAAACCAGCTTGAGGTACACCAGCTGCACCAATACTAGCAAGAGTTGCAGTCAATCTGAAACAAATATCAGTTGGTAATCACATGATGTATTATAAATGTCACATGGTAGTCATATATGTGGATGTATAATTGGTCACATGATAGTCAAATGTGGATGTATATGTACACATGGATGGTCACATGATACAGTTGTATATGTGGAAATTGTGGACGTATAATTGGTCACATGATAATCAAATGTGATTGTATATATATATGTGAATGGTCACATGATAATCACTTGTATAATTTATGTAGATGTATAATTGGTCACATAATAATCACGTGATAAACACATGTATGTGTACAATACATGCATCTTCTTACGCAATCACAATAACTTTAGCAAAGTCTGTAGCCACGCCCTCTACCTGGGCAATGAAAACAGCCGCTATGGCTTCATACAGAGCAGTACCATCCATGTTGACTGTAGCACCAACTGGTAACATGAATCTGGTAACTCTCTTATCATAACCTAGTTTATCTTCAAGACATTTTATAGTAACTGGTAGCGTCGCTGAACTAAGTAAGACAAGTGTAATAGATAAATAGAACATGGATAGAACACATGAATAATGATAAAACGAGATTACATGATGTCTATAACAGTGAATGGTTGATGAAGCATAAGGCAAACCACTATAGAACAGAGTATCATATTGTAATGAGTAACTAATATAATTACAAATGTATATTATTTATGGTCTTTATATGAGTCCTTCTCCAATGAATATGTACATTCCTACATACATATGTACATAAATAGTACATACATACATAAATACATACATACATACATACATACATACATAGTACATACATACATACATACATAACTACATACATACATGCATACATTATGTATGTATGTATGTACTATGTATGTATGTACATGTATGTATGTATGATACATACATACATACATACATAGTACATACATACATACATACATACATACATGCATACATAGTACATAAATACATACATACATACATGTACATACATAAATACATACATACATACATACATAAATACATACATACATACATGTACATACATAAATACATACATACATACATACATACATACATACATACATACATACATACATACATACATACATACATACATACATACATACATACATACATACATACATACATACATACATACATACATACATACATAAATACATACATACATACATACATACATACATACATACATACATACATACATACATACATACATACATACATACATACATACATACATACATACATACATACATACATACATACATACATACATACATACATACATACATACATACCTACATACATACATACATACCTACATACATACATACATGTTATATACAATAACACAGTTACACACACACACACACACATACATGAGTAGTACATATACATGCATACCTTGAGGAGGTTCCAAATGCCACAAGTACAGCTTGCAAAGCTCCTCGTACTAGTTTTAAAGGATTACTTCGAGCAAATATAATATACAACACAGTTAGCGTGAGACAAGCATGTATAAAGAGACCAAGTAATACACATAACATGTACAAACCAAGCTCTTGTAACAGATCTGTTAAACTATCTACTTCAAGTAGTTTACCAGCGATAATGGATGCTATTCCAATAGGAGAATACCTGTGAATATAGATGATAAAATATGAGTGATAGTTGATGATACAGTCTGAGATAAGTCTGATACCCAGTCTAATGTTTTGAGATAAGTCTGATATCCAGTCTAATGTTTTGAGATAAGTCTGATACCCAGTCTAATGTTTTAAGATAAGTCTGATACCCAGTCTAATGTTTTGAGATAAACCCAATAGCCTCAGTATGAATTCCACCTTAGTTGTATACACACATCTATGAATCTATCATCACACCTATACACAAATACATGTACAATATTAAACACAACATCAAAGAGGACAATAAATACATGTACTACATATAAAATGATAAATATGTTACTATAATGTTACTTTATGTAAACAGAGTTACAGTCCATTACGTAACCTACTATACATCTATCCTTGATATCAATTTTCATTTCTAAATGTACACACACACATACATACACATATACAAATGTACACACACATACATATACACACATATATACATGTACACATGTACAGACACACACACACACATTATATATACACATATACATATACATATGTACACACACATACACATACACGTACACATATATACACATATACAAATGTACACACACATACATATACACACATTTACACATGTACAGACACACATATATATACACATACATATGTACACACACACATACACAAATACACATGTACACACACACACATACGTTAGCTATGAAAGTTCATAATATTATATAGAGTACGTTGTATAGTGTGGTTGCTATGGCAACATACTCTATTTAAAAATAGATACACTGTGACTTACCACATCACAATTACAACCAGTTTCATTATAGCATCATTCAAAATACTGATAACACGAACAATTTTTCGTCCATCTTCTCCAAGATACGACAACACCATCGCAAACGCAATTGTAAATGTGATTATACCGAGAATATTCATACCATCTCTACTATTGACAGACTTTTGTCTTATGGTAGTACACATCTCAGTTGAGTTAATGTTTTGTATAATTTCATCACATGATAGACTTGTGACATTAGAAATATTGAGGTCCTTTGCACACTGGGTCCAGTCCACAACATAGTAATATTCAGTATGGGTCTGAGTGATAACAGTATACATTATTACTAAAATAGGGTCCAGTCCACAACATAGTAATATTCAGTATGGGTCTGAGTAATAACTACTAAAATAGGGTCCAGTCCACAACATAGTAATATTCAGTATGGGTCTGAGTGATAACAGTATACATTATTACTAAAATAGGGTCCAGTCCACAACATAGTAATATTCAGTATGGGTCTGAGTAATAACAGTATAAATTATTACTAAAATAGATTCTTAAAAATCATTCCCATTCATCATGACCTCAGAAAAATGTTCATAACTTTAGTTTGAAATAACCAACAATCTTTTTACCAACACTATTCTGATATTATCCTTCCTATTCTTTTCTGTGTATATCAAATTTCAATCCATTATTGAGTTACAGTATAATCATGTATTAACCTTATAACATTAAACTATACACTATAGTACATATAAGTTATTGAGTTACAGTATAATCATGTATTAACCTTATCATATTAAACTATACACTATAGTACATATAAGTTATTGAGTTACAGTATAATCATGTATTAACCTTATGACATTAAACTAAACACTATAGTACATATAAGTTATTGAGTTACAGTATAATCATGTATTAACCTTATGACATTAAACTATACACTATAGTACATATAAGTTATTGAGTTACAGTATAATCATGTATTAACCTTATGACATTAAACTATACACTATAGTACATATAAGTTATTGAGTTACAGTATAATCATGTATTAACCTTATGACATTAAACTATACACTATAGTACATATAAAATCATCATGAACATCACGAATGTGAACAGGTCACTAGTAATGAAGGTGCCACTCACAAGATAACCCTAAATTTCTATTAATTATACTAATTAATTATAAATATACATAATCCATTACAAATAATAATGCATATATGTATAATAAATGTATTGAAGTTCACTAAAAGGAAATCGGGATATTAATTACAATAATACATAATTACCTGTGAATACGTTGCTGTGAATAAATTATCTGGTACAATATTTCTACAATAAAAGTAATTAAAAAACGTATTTTCATTAAAATGGGTGTGGCTAACCTCATTAGATCAAAAATGGAGTCTATGATATCTAGTGTATTTGTAGCAATGTGAGTGTTGTTATTACAATCGTTAGATGGCATGTGTATGGATCCCGGTTTTATTGACAGTACGAGAATTAGTCCCAGAATAACAGCTAGCACTGTAGTCGTTGCATAGTATATAATTGTTCGTATACCTAACGCTCCTGCAACTTTGATATCTAACGAACCAAGACCAGCGATTAAACTGAACACTATTAGTGGTAATATTATCATTTTAAGAGCTCTTAGGAATATTTCTCCTGGAAATGCTATGATCTGTTGAGCCAGCTCTGATGGCTCACCTGTCCTTATAACAAGCCCAAGAAATAGTCCAATAATAACAGATAAAATTGTTAGTAACAGCAACATGTTAGCTTTGCAATACTTCCAAATTGCTCTCAAAATTTTCTTGACTCCATTACGTTTTGCTGCTCTTTGATCAACCAAAAGAGCATCTTCCTCGTTGTTAGGCATTGGAGATGATGACTCAACAGGTTCTTCTTTATTATCAAGTTCCATCTCGATTTGTTATTGTTGCAAGAGTGTGGTCTTTGTGTGACCACGCCCACTACAGGCGTGGTCGCTATGGGCCACACCTTTAATGGGCGTGGTCACACAGGGCCGCACCTTTAATAGGCGTGGTCACATGTGTGTAATCAGATTAGTGTTGAAGGAAGTGTTCTTCTAGTCTCTACAAGAGTTGACAAAGGAGTAGCTGATGGAGGAGGGAGAACGACGCAGTTCAGATACTCTGAACGGAGAACCCCTCTGTGATACTACTCCTGCTACACTTCAAGATAGTAGTTGAGTTCAATCATTAATATTGTATTATTATGTACCACACATAACATACATACATACATACATACATACATACATACACACATACACATACATACACACATACATGCCTACGTACATACATAAATACATATATACGTGTACATACATACATGTACATACATGCATATATACATAGTTACATACATGCATATATAAATACATACATACGTACATACATGTACATAAATATATACATACATATACACATGCATATGTGTACATACATACATGTACATACACATGTACGTACATACATAGTTACATACATACATATATAATTACATACATAAATACATATGTGTACATACATACATACATACATAGTTTACATACATATATATGTACATACATATATACATGCATATGTGTACATACACATGTATGTACATACATAGTTACATACATGCATATACACATGTATAATTACATACATAAATACATATGTGTACATACATACAACATACATACATACATACATAGTTTACATACATATATATGTACATACATATATACATGCATATGTGTACATACACATGTATGTACATACATAGTTACATACATACATATACACATATATAATTACATACATAAATACATATGTGTACATACATACAACATACATACATACATACATAGTTACATACATAGTTTACATACATATATATGTACATACATATACACA
>OX345647.1:295000-312500 GCA_947044365.1 Petrosia ficiformis | reverse complement strand
ATACATGTAGTAACAAAACTAGATTATAATATTTAAGTAATTATTTTTCGTATAGAAATCAAGAAAATCCAACAAGAGGCTAAAAAAAAACAGTCTCGTAAACCCTCCATGCCAGTACTCAGTATTAACAAGAGTTCTCGACAGCCTAGTGGAGTCAAGTTGGCCCCTGGGTACATGAGTCGAAGTGTTCGATTTTAAATAGTTAATTAACTAACCACACCCACATTATTTTTCATCATAATCATAATATAAATACTTTACTTTTTTTAATTAATAAAAAATTATTAAGTTTTCTGTTATGTTGGTATTCTATCTCTTAAATAAGCAAGGAGGTCAGCTGTTCCCTTTGACAAAATTGCTGGTCTGGGGTTACGAAATGGATTACCACCAATATCTAGATGTCTAAAATAAAAAATATATGATTGTCACTTTCTACCTCTATATTTAGTATCATTCTATATTTAGTATTCATTCTATATTTAGTTTCATTCTATATTTAGTATCACTCTATATTTAGTATCATTCTATATTTAGTATTCTATACATAGTATCATTCTATATTATATATTTAGTATCATTCTATATATAGTATCATTCTATATATAGTATCATTCTATATATAGTATTCTATATGTAGTATCAATAGTATCATTCTATATATAGTATCAATCAATATTTAATATCGTTTTAGTATCATTCTACATATATCATTCTATATATAGTATCATTCTATATATAGTATCATTGTATATATAGTATCATTGTATATATCATTGTATATATCATTCTATATTTAGTATCACTCCATATTAACTTACCTCAACCATTCAATATTCCCAAGTTGAGGTGGAACTTGTTGTATATCATTATTATGTAAATCTAGACAAGACAGATTTTTCAATTTCATCAAACCATTCACATCAATACTATTGATGTGATTATCACATGCCATGATATTCTCCATGGAAGGCATTGAATACAAGATTACAGGAAGGACCTTAAAATGATTAAACGAAATATTCACATCTCTAAGGAGTTTACAAGAGGACAAAGACGAGGGTAAGTCAGACAATAGGTTGTTTCTGTTGACCAATGAGATTACAGATCAATGAATACAATTAAAATATACACGAACATATTTTTAATAGACTGTATAGACAATACTAATAATTATTAATGTCTAATACTAGTTGAGGTCCAATTACACATCAGATTGGTTTCGTAATGTACATGTACATGCATACATAGACTACGTATGTACATTCATACATAGACTATGTATGTACATTCATACATAGACTACGTATGTACATACATACATAGACTATGTATGTACATTCATACATAGACTACGTATGTACATACATACATAGACTACGTATGTACATACATACATAGACTATGTATGTACATTCATACATAGACTACGTATGTACATACATACATACACACACATACACGCATACCTAATATCAAATGCTGTTAATCGATGGAATATAGCCACAGTGTCTGGTAATGAAGATAATTTATTAAATCCCAAATTAAGATTTGAGATACTTGTATCATCAAATGCACTATATGAATAAATAATTAATCATTATTAATTTAATTAAAGATGAATATTATTAAACGGTTAGTTATAACTCACTTTTCTGGTAGTTCAGTTAATTTGTGTCTTGATAAGTCAAGCTCATTCCTTCCACCTACAACAGGTGACTTGCCTCTATAAGTCACATGATATATTAATAAATCATTTAATAGGTCATGTGATGAATGCAACATCATGAATCATAACATCAAAATGTACATAAATCATGTGACATAGTCACACCTTTATCATGTGACTCACTCTAATTCTCGAAATGGAGAAAACTTCATTTTATTTTGATGAGATTGTGAGTTCAATGTGGGTGTGTCCTCTGGAGGGTCATTCTCGATACGTGATGAGAGGTACTTTAGCAATTCCGCAGTACCACGGCTTACAATATCCCTTCTCAGAGATCTCAGAGGATTTCCATCTAATTGTAAGGACTGGAGAGTCTCCATGCGCCCCATTATAAATGGAAGACTGAAAGGATGAATGAACAAATGGGTCATGGATAGATAGTTAGATGCACATACCTCGAAATGTCATTATTGGTAAGGTCAAGTCGTTCTAAATATATCAACTCCACAATGCAATCAGGTATCCTAAAATTACAATATATAATTAAACCACACCCATAAAACTACACACATACAAACTTTTTAATTTTATTCTCTCGTAGTTCTAATATTGTCAGTGATGTCACATGACGTAGTCTGTCTTCAGGCAGTACTGAAATCTGATTGGCTCCGAGTAGCAAAGCCTAATATAATTATAACTTTAAAATAATGAATTACTAAAATATGAATAATTACCTTTAATGGTGTCCCTTCCTTAATGATGGGGAATTCCCTTAGTTCATTGTGTCGTAAATTAATTTCAACTAGCTTTTCTAATCTTTCAACTGAAGATTAATTTTATTAATAAATACAATTTCCATCTCTATTTTACAATATGTCTGTCTAGCCATCTGTCTGTCTGTCTGTCTGTCTGTCTATCTATCCATCTGTCCGTCTGTCTATCCATCTGTCTGTCTCTCTATCTGTCTGTCTGTCTCTCTATCTGTCTGCCCATCTGCTACACATGATGTTACGGTAGACCTTCTGTCCATCTGTCTGTCAGTCTGTCTCTGTCAGTGTATATCTATATATCTATCAATCTATCTATCTATCTATCTATCTATTTCCACAACTCACAAGGAGGTAAAGAGGTTATTTTATTATCATTAAGCCACAATTCCTTCAGCCCTACAATCAAATTAATAATATATCGACATTCCAATATTAAAATACTCTTTACCAGTCATACTCCCAAGTGACACTGGTAACTCAGTGAGTCTGTTCCCATTGATATGTAATACATGCAGTCTCAATGTGCCTATGTTATCCGGAAGTCTTTCTAGTCTGTTATCTGATAAATTCTGTGTATGTGTGTGTGTGTGTATGTATGTAAATACGAATTATGTATGTATAATGATCATAACAAATATTGTAGAACCGTGAGCATTTTAGTATACTCTCGAAATTCGAATTTTTACCCTGAACTATAGCCTTGGTATTGATTTTTTCATTGCAAAATCAGTCGTTTCAGATTGAGCCAAAACTGTTTCTAGAGTTAGATAATGATGTCCTTATTACATTTCCAAAGTGGTTTTGATCAATAATATTATCTGTTAGAACCGTGAGCATTTTAGTGTTCTCTCGAAATTCTAATCGGACCATGAACTATAGCCTTGCTACTTATTTTTTTAATGGAAAAAAAACATTTTCTGAAACTGTTTCTAGAGTTACATAGTGATGTTCTTGTTATGATTCTCCAGTATTTTTGGTCAAAAATGTTGTTTATAGGAACCGTGAGCATTTTAGTGTTCTCTCGAAATTCTAATCGGACCATGAACTATAGCCTTGCTACTTATTTTTTGACTGGAAAAAAAACATTTTCTGAAACTGTTTCTAGAGTTACATAGTGATGTTCTTGTTATGATTCTCCAGTATTTTTGGTCAAAAATGTTGTTTATAGGAACCGTGAGCATTTTAGTGTTCTCTCGAAATTCTAATCGGACCATGAACTATAGCCTTGCTACTTATTTTTTGACTGGAAAAAAAACATTTTCTGAAACTGTTTCTAGAGTTACATAGTGATGTTCTTGTTATGATTCTGCAGTATTTTTGGTCAAAAATGTTGTTTATAGGAACCGTGAGCATTTTAGTGTTCTCTCGAAATTCTAATCGGACCATGAACTATATAGCCTTGGTACTTATTTTTTCATTGCAAAATCAGTCATTTTAGATTGAGCCGAAACTGTTTCTAGAGTTAGATAATGATGCCCTTATTATGTTTCCAAAGTGGTTTTGATCAATAATATTATCTGTTAGAACCGTGAGCATTTTAGTATTCTCTCGAAATTCAAATTTTTACCCTGAACTATAGCCTTGGTATTGATTTTTTCATTGAAAATCAGTCTTTTCAGATTTGTCTGAAACTGTTTCTAGAGTTAGATAATGACGTCCTTATTATGTTTCCAAAGTGGTTTTGATCAATAATATTATCTGTTAGAACCATGAGCATTTTAGTATTCTCTCGAAATATGGGCTTGGTATCGATTTTTTCATTACAATAACAGTTGAGCTGAATGTTTTTCTAGAGTTACGTAATAATGTCCTTATTAGGTACCCATATATATATAATTTTATATACATATATACATAGTTATAGTACATATATATATTGTGTACCAATTCTTCCAAATATTTTAGTTGTACAATTGAATCTGGTAAACTGGACAGGTGATTATTATCCAATCGTAGAACTTGAAGATTAACAAGATTACATACCTCATCTGGTAGAGTACATAACAAATTATGACTGAGGGAGAAATAAAAAGATGAGAATGGAGGTATGAGGGAAGAAGGAGGGAGGAAAGGATGAAGAAAAGCAAGACTTAAGAGAAGGAAGAAATCAGGACCAGGGAATGAATATCGAGGGAGATGGGATAGTGCACATACCTCAGAAGCAATTTTGTAAGATTTTCTAACATACCAATAGAAGCAGGAAGACTTGTTAGTTTGTTATATTGCACCTATAAGTGATATGTATCGTCATGGTAACAATACAGGTCAATAATATAGTGATTGAAGACAGACATACAGACAGATGAACAGACAGACAGACAGACAGACAGACAGATGAACAGACAGACAAACATACAGACAGATAGACAAGCAGGTGAATGAAATAGACAGACATACAATTACAATAATTACATCTAAACTTTGAAGACATGAAAAATTCTGAATATCAGCGGAGAGTTCTTGAATCTCATTAGTTGATAAGTTAAGGCGTGTCAATTCTACTTGGTCCCACCAACGTTCCTCATTATCAAAACCTATTCCAGACCCTTCAGGAGGGTCAATATTGAGACGCCATACTTTATTTGGAATGTTTGATAAACCTCTGAAAAAAAATAGAATATACAATATACACATATATACATATATACATACAAGTATACATACGCACATACATACATACATACATAGATACGTACATATATACATATATACATACATACATACATACATACATACATACATACATACATACACATATGCATACCTGTTTGATAAATTCAGTTGTCCACTTTTTCTAGCCTGTTTTAAGATAGCATCAGAAATTGGAGATTCATCAGTCACTACAGTTTGGAAAAAATTAGGATTTGGTTTGAGTTTAGCACGTCCAGGAGACTTAAACTTCTGAGGTCCAGGAGATTTAGACTTCTGAGCACACATAACTGCGTCCTGAGACCCAGAATATGAAAAACATCAGAACCAGTGGTCCAGTACATATTACATAATTAATTAAGGTGGGGATTAATGTCTTCAGTGCAATAGTTTTCAAGATTTGATATCTCATGTCTGGTAATTAAAACCATTTTACTATGACTTTATTCAACCCTTTAATTTCAAGATGTTGAGAATCGACGTACCATTCTTCAAAATCTACAGCAAACGAGATCTAGATTACAGAGACTACAAAGTGAAGAAAGGTAATTAATTAAAATAAGTAACCACACCCCTTTAATTATCATTTATTTAGGACTGTTATTAGCAGTAAATCTAACTCATTGGTGACTACACCTAATAATAATTTAAGCCAGGCCACACCCCTTCTTCCTTTACCCCAGCGACCACCTCCTGCCACTAATCCTCAACATGAACCGTTATTTATTACAAAACAACAGAAAATAGCTCTGCAAGTACATCATAAAATGAACACTTTATTCATCTATCTATCCATGCACTTGTTCATATATCCATCATTCATCCATTTATTCATCCATTTATCATCCATCCATCTATGCAGCTATTTATTAATTTGTTTATCCATTCGTTCATCTGTCCATTGATTCATCCATCTATCTATCTATCCATCCATCCATCCATGCAGCTATTTATCCATCTCATTCATTCATTGATCTGTCCACTGATTCACTCATCAGTCTGTCTATTCATCCATCATCTATTCATTCATCCATCCACTTATAATATTCTCAGCAAGCTACCACTCAATCACAAGGTTACTACATATCACAACCATCACAGTATGGTAATCTTGTAATTCCAGTTTTACCAAGATTTAATGAAAGAGGACAGTTACTACCCATGAACTAAATAATATAATAATTTGTGATGTGATGTGATGCTAATAAGATGAATTTAAAAAAACTTCAAAAGAAATGAAGCATGATGTGTATTTCTATTTGTATGTGTGTTCTATTTAAAGGAAATTTCAATATTGATAAGCTCCATGAAGCATGTATTCCAGAAGAGATAGTGTTATAACACAATTTATACTACACAATACATTATACCGAAAACCATATAATACATACAGTGTGTGTGTGTGGTTCATTGATGTGTACATTGCTCGCTGATACGTTTATGAGATTTTCTTCGCTTTTTGTGTAGTTTTGGTGGACTCTTGCATACACCTAACTCATCCACACTTTTAGAGATCGGAAATAAAACTATATGGATAGATAGATAGAAAGATTGATAAACAGGGCATACGTAAATACATTAATATGATCCAAACTTCCATTCTCCATAATTAGGCTATCATCTACAGTATTAACTATAACACAACAGAATATATAGAGCCACATTGACACAATAGTGAAATCCTTATTATTTTAATTGAAACTGTGATGTTGCCATAGTTACTATATCATGTGACAGAAAAACAAACCATTTTCTTGAGACGATACTCTTGATTTTCTTAAAGAGATTGTGTCCATTGATCTTTCATGACTAACAGAAGCAAGACTCTGGGACGCAGAGGGAATACTTCGAGAATCAGATACATCAAACAACCCTTCTTCATCTTGACTGTCCCATCGTCCTGTTATCCCCCCTAACATGTCCTGCCCCTCAGCACCACCATAATTATAAAATGATTCCAAATATGGTAATACAGTTGTACCCCTATATGAGTCAAAGGAGTCAACGTAGGGAGGAAAACAAACTATTTCTTGTTTTAATGGTTTTGCGTGTTTAGCTGTATACCAACTGTAGTGAATAAACAAACAACATAATGATAAATGTTATTGTAAACAAACAACAATGATCAATGTTATTGTAAACAAACAACAATGATCAATGTTATTGTAAACAAACAACAATGATCAATGTTATTGTAAACAATCAACGTTATTGTAAACAAACAACATAATGATAAACGTTATTGTAAACAAACAACAATGATCAACGTTATTGTACATAATGATAAATGTTATTGTAAACAAACAACATAATGATAAACGTTATTGTAAACAAACAACAATGATCAACGTTATTGTAAACAAACAACACGTTATTGTAAACAAACAACAATGATCAACGTTATTGTACATAATGATAAATGTTATTGTAAACAAACAACAATGATCAATGTTATTGTAAACAATCAACGTTATTGTAAACAAACAACATAATGATAAATGTTATTGTAAACAAACAACATAATGATAAACGTTATTGTAAACAAACAACAATGATCAACGTTATTGTAAACAAACAACACGTTATTGTAAACAAACAACAATGATCAACGTTATTGTACATAATGATAAATGTTATTGTAAACAAACAACACGTTATTGTAAACAAACAACAATGATCAACGTTATTGTACATAATGATAAATGTTATTGTAAACAAACAACACGTTATTGTAAACAAACAACATAATGATAAACTTCATTGTAAACAAACAAACAGTCGTAAAAACAAATAGTGATGTTATATTCCTGATAGCCCATAACTCAGGGAGTTTCTAGGTCCAACTAAGTTACTGAGACTGCTGGTAGAGACTAAACCATCTCTTCTAACATACATATACACAGGGGTGTGGAAATAGTGAGCCAACTGCCGGACATTTTGGGTTATTTCCAACACTCTTGTCCTGCTCTCCATATACTTTGTATACAGCTTAGTTTCAATTTACCGGACATTCACTAGATTTATCGGACAATGTCCTGCATGACTGGCTATTTCCACACCAGTGCATATACACATACTGATAGACAGACAGATAGACAAACAGACAGATAGACATACGAATGTTTTCTGATTTCTGGAATTGATAATCTATTGTCAGCTTGTTTGTGCAACATTCCTGAAGAATGTTATATCATAATAAACAGATATATAATTATATAGATAGATGGACAGAGATGGATGATTCATTCACCTTTTATTAAGTCCTGTAATAAAGGGGGTAGTTCTTGAGGAATGGTAAAATTACCTGTCGATATAACAGAGAAGAGCTTATAAACATTGTCACCTTCAAAAGGGAATTTCCCTGTCGTGAAATGAAACCTGTGGAATTGCATTAGCAATAATAGAACTAGTCATATTGATCTTAATTAAAGGGTCATACTCATACAACTACTCTTAATTAAAGGGTCATACTCATACAACTACTCTTAATTAAAGGGTCATACTCATACAACTACTCTTAATTAGAGGGTCATACTCATACAACTACTCTTAATTAAAGGGTCATACTCATACAACTACTCTTAATTAGAGGATCATACTCATACAACTACTCTTAATTAAAGGAGGGTCATACAACTACTCTTAATTAGAGGGTCATACTCATAGAACTAAAACTACTCTTAATTAAAGGGTCATACTCATACAACTACTCTTAATTAGAGGGTCATACTCATAGAACTAAAACTACTCTTAAATGTCTTAATTATAGGACTATAATCACTGAACTAGAACCACTTCTAATTAATGGACGGAACTAGAACTACTCTTAATTAAATTACTCACAGAGTTACTCCTGATGCCCATATATCAGCTTTATAGCCAGACCAAGTGTCCTGACCTGATGCTATCTCAGGTGGCTGGAATGCTGGGCTGCCTTGACACGTAGAGCAGAGATCTGATTGGTTGAATTGATCCAATTCTTCTGCTACTCCAAAATCACATATCTTTACAATCTACAATAGAGAGATAAGGAAGCATGCAGGAAAGAGGGAGTGTAATCATATGTCACAATTAGTAGTTAAGTATGACAGCTATCTGAAAATGTTACGGTTGATAAACTAAAAATTAGGCTTACTAAAATGGTTTTAGTTAACTAACTAAAAGTGCCCATTATTGGACAATTTTCATTTTAGTTAGTTATAGTTATTACAGTAGACTTGTAATTTAGTTATAGTTTAGTTAACTAAAAGTCACAATGCCTTACTAAAAGGGGTAAGTTATATAGGATATAGTTAACTAAGTCACAATGTCTTACTAAAAGGGGTTATAGTTATAGTTATAGTTATATTAACTAAAAGTCACAATGTCTTACTAAAAAGGGTTTTAGTTATAGTTATAGTACAATACTAATTGTAATGTGAATATTGCTCACTTCATTAGTTGTTAATAATAAATTCCCCGGTTTTATATCTTTATGAACTACACCTCTGCTGTGTAGATATTCCAAACCATCTATTAGCTGTATGAAATATCTATGGGAAGAAATACGACCGTAATGATAAACAAAACTGATTATTTTAGCAGTAACATTGATATTAATTAATACTTGTAATAACTTTATTTAATTAAAAAGGACAAACATTGAATTACAAGAATTCACACAATATAATTATTAACTATGTATAATATTTGTATACACTCTTTCTACAAGTATCTACGTCCTCTCCATCTCTCTCAAACCAATCTCATCAGGATTGACATAGAAGGATTCAATATCATATAACCACACCCACTGATGGTATGCATGGATTCGTGTATGGAATGCTTCATTTACAGTGTTCTGTCCAGGATATTAGTAACAAGTATTATTTTAGTTTGACAATAATCACCACTTTTAGTTATAGTATGACTAGTTTAATTAACTAAAAGTGCCGATTATTGGCCAATTTTCATTTTAGTTAGTTATAGTTATTACAGTAGACTTGTAATTTAGTTATAGTTTAGTTAACTAAAAGTCACAATGTCTTACTAAAAGGGGTTTTAGTTATAGTTAACTAAAAGTCAAAATGCCTTACTAAAAGGGGTTTTAGTTATAGTTATACTATTAGTAACATAAAGACAACTATTCCTCTCTCTCTTCTCTTCTTACTTGTGTGACTGCCAAACAGGAAATTTATTACCAGGTGCTTTGTCCAACATCTCCTGGAGACCTCCCACACAATACTCCAATACAACATATAGTTTTTGTTTTTCAGTGTCCTCAAACACATCTACTAATTCTATCACATTATGATGATGGAGTTTCTTTAATATTTTAATCTCTCTATAGTAATAGAAAATTAATTAATAAAGATATGTCATTCTACAGCAATTACGAGTTTAGTACATATGTGTTTATACAAATATACATACATACATACATATACATACATATACATACATATACATGTACATACATACATACATACATACATATACATACATACATACATATACATACATACAAATGTACATGTACATACATTCATACATGCACATACATACATGTACATACTACATACATACATGTATATACACCTTACCCCTGTACATTTAACTCTCCATTAGGAATTCTCTTGAGTCTTCTCTGTTTCATAATCTTTACAGCTCTACGACACAATGTCACACAATCTAACATCTCTTTAACCTTTGAATAAGATCCTTCACCAAGAGTCTCTCCCTTCAGATATCGCCCAGCAACAATCTTAGCTTCTTTTTTAGGCTCTTCATAAATTATATCCTCTGAATTATATCTGTGGATAATGTCAACAGGTTCATCCTCTTCCTCTGGTATACTAAAGGAAGGAATTGCTGAAGAAGGTGGTTGTCCGGAATAGAAATTAATCTCATTGCCTCCTCCTCTAAATCTAATCCAGGGGTGTGGCTGGGGAGTTGAAATGGCCATTCTATACGAAGAAATTAGATCAACTGTGTTGCCTCATTATGAAGAGATGGGCATTAAATAGAGTAGTTACATAATTTCAATAGCTTATGAAATGTTTGCAAGTATTGACTTTTGAATAAACTTACAAGCTATTAACTTACTGTGGTTGAGGTGGTGAAAATGATCGTTGTATTCCAGTCCCTCCTCCACCCACAACTATTGGACCAGCCATTGCCATGGAGAGGCAATGAAACCAGAGAATTTAAGATTGAGTCACCTTCAGATCAACATAGGATGACAAGCTTCTGAGAAATATAAAAATATATATATATATATATCTTTATAATATAAATACATATCTATAATATATATATATATATATATATACTCCATGTAATCAACACACTCACTTTATTATACACAACTATGACAGCTCACCACAACACTTCAGAAAGACTTAAAGCTTGATGAGACAGAAAAGCTTCCTGAACAAACCACGCCCATGTTTTTGTGAAGGTTGTAGTGATCACATGACAATCTCGTGACAGGGACACAGGTGGAAGAGGGGGAGGGGTTCAGGATCAGCTGCATTAAAATGGCTGTGGAAGAGAGATCCTCTTTTGTTAACGAAAATTTTGATGAATTGCAGAGTGAGGACAGTAAAGAGAGTCTTGAGCAAAAGAAACTGGAAAGAAGTGATGAAGTGCACTATGACTTACCTACAGTTACAATAAAGGACCTAGAAGAGGTTCCTGTACTGGAATTGAATGATACACTCAAAGCACCAACACCCCCAGGGGAAATAAAGAGTGATGAAACAGATGATGATGGTTATAGTCCTGTTATTAGACCAGACACAAAAGGGATGACTACAATAGCTCCATCACAAGCAACAGCTACGTTAAATACACTAAATGGTGGAGAAAGTGGAAGTAGTGATGTTGATGAGACTAGTCACAGATCACTCCCACACACTCCACCCTTATTTCATCAATATGATGTTATACAACCAAATGTGTTACGACATGATGATTCAAATGTGTTTGATTTACAGGTAATAAATAATTATATAATTATACATGTATATATAATAATTAATGTATATTTACTCCAGACATGAAGTAATAGTATTATTATTAGTAATAGACAGTCCAGTAATAGTATTAGTAATAGTAATATATAATCACAATGTTGAGGTAATAGTAATAGTAATAGACAGTCAAGTAATAGTATTAGTAATAGTAATATACAATCTCAATGTTGAGGTAATAGTAATAGACAGTCCAGTAATAGTATTAGTAATAGTAATATACAATCTCAATGTTGAGCTAATAGTAATAGTAATTGAGCTTAAGTAATATGTTCATTTATAGTAGGGCCAGTAGAGAGATTTTTTTAATATTGGAGGGAATGTTTTTACTGGAAAGGTGCAATTTACCGACTCTGTTCTTGAGAAACTCATGAACATTAAATGCAATGGTCATTTAGTGAAAGAATTTTAAAGAAACCTCAAATACAATAATAATTCGTAATACATTATAGCGATTTTGTAATGTAGTGATTTTAAGGTAATAGTAATAATTATATTACATTAACTAAGGAGGTATTAGTAATAGTAATAGTATTATAATGATTTTTAAGGTAATAGTGATCGTAATATATTAGATTGTATTGTAATTGACTCCATGTCTGATTTACTCAATATAGGTTTCCATAGTGTCACATGAAAAACATGTGATCTCTAAAACAGAATCTTTCATGATGTACAAGATTAATACCACAGTAAGTGTGGGATGTTGTATCAGTATGCTAGTGGTTATACTTGTTTTACGAGTTTTTTCTGTTGTTTTAGTCTTTGCGTCCTCGACATCTATTTGAGAAACCAGAATATGTGGTATGGAGAAGATATAAAGATTTTGAATGGCTTTATAACCAACTTGAGAAGAATTATCCAACACTGATTTTACCGGTAAAACAAGAAATATAATTAACTCTTCCTCTGCTCACCATTCCACCCTCTCTGTTCCTCCTCCCTACCTCCCTCCTCCCTTCCTACCTCCTTCCCTCCCTACTTCCCTCCTCCCTCCCTCTCTACCTCCTCTCTCCCTCCTTCCCTACCTCCCTCCCTCCCTCCTCTCAGCCTTTACCAGGTAAACAAATATCACGTTATTTTGATCATATGAACGAAGCTTTTGTTGAAGAGAGACAGAAATGTCTGGACCAGTTCCTATGGAGATTGGGAGTACATCCCTTCTTTTCTTATGATCATAATTTCAAAATGTTTCTCACTGCAGAGTCTTCGGTAAACAAATAATGCATCTACAGTGTATCTATCTATCTATCTATCTACAGTGTATGTATCTATCTATTTACAGTGTATGTATCTATCTATCTACAGTCTATCTATCTATCTATCTACAGTGTATGTATCTATCTATCTACAGTCTATCTATCTATCTATCTATCTACAGTCTATCTATCTATCTATCTATCTATCTATCTATCTATCTATCTACAGTCTATCTATCTATCTATCTACAGTCTATCTGTCTATCTATCTATCTACAGTGTATCTCTATCTATCTATCTACAAACTACAATATGTATCTATCTAAAGTGTATATCTATCTAAAACCACTAATTAAAATTATTTAATATTCATAAATATTTTCATTCCATCTTTTACATGTATATTAATTATTAGGATTTTTCCAGTCATGTGACAGAATCTACATCAGGTGATAATTTTCTTGGTAAAGTGTCGTCCTCTGTGAAACAAGTGTCCACATCAATGAGACTAAAACATCCCGATCCTTACTTCATACCTCATGGAAAATATTTTCATAGTTTTAGTGAAAAATTGGGTGTGTTGGAAAGAATTGAGACTAGATTACAAAATGAAAGAGCTGGTAGGTTTACAAGTCATGTCTCTATTAAATATTATTCATTAAGATGTGTATATTCATCCATCCATCCATCCATTCATTCATCTATCCCTCATTCATTTATCAATTCCTCCATCTGTTCATAAG
Organism: Petrosia ficiformis; assembly: GCA_947044365.1. Taxonomy (NCBI): domain Eukaryota; kingdom Metazoa; phylum Porifera; class Demospongiae; order Haplosclerida; family Petrosiidae; genus Petrosia; species Petrosia ficiformis. The sequence goes on along the minus strand of OX345647.1, from coordinate 298,460 downwards.
GTCTAGCTTCGTCTAATGAGGATCTCTCATCTATTGTTTATTCATGGGCAAACTCAGAATCTCAGTTAGGTAGTACTATTAGAAAATTCGCAGGAGTATTTGAAGCTAATGCTTCAGCTCTTGTAGGACTGGTAAATCATTTATATATTATAATACATATACACAAATACATGTACATGTACACAATGTATTCTATATAGTACATGTACACAATGTATTCTATATATATAGTACATGTACACAATGTACATGTAGGCCTGTGCGATAATGAAAAAACCTATATCACGATAATAATCCCAACTATCACGATTATCACGATAATTAATTGATTTCAAGAATAACTGAACAACATATTTATTTAATTTCAATTCAATGAATAAAAGTTAAATTATTATTAAGGAGTAAGATTCTTAAATGCCTCTGTTATTGAGTGCTGACCTGGTTTAGACAGTTCAGACACATGGAACTAGTAGCTATTTTAGATGAAACACTATCATATTCATCTTTATGGTTGTATTGCAGATGGACAATCAAGTTAGTGGTATTTTCTTTGTAAGACAGCACAAAACACAGTGAACTGTCTGTCTCTTGTTTTTATCCGGCTCCAGAAATTTCCCCTCTTGTGCTAGAAACCCGAAATATTTCCAAACAGGACTTTTGGCCTTCTCTAAAGGTAGGTATTCAAAATTAGAAGCCATCGTTACTCGACGAGATGCTTGTAAGTGTATCGATTGAACAACGTGTGATCACGTGTGAGCAGTATGCGCATGCGCAAATTATCACGATAAGAATGTCAACATTATCGTTATCGCGATAACAATTTCTTTTCGCGATTATCGACCTATCGCGATTATCGCACAGGCCTAGTACACAATGTATTCTATATAGTACATGTACATGTACACAATGTATTCTATATAGTACATGTACATGTACACAATGTATTCTATATAGTACATGTACACAATGTATTCTATATAGTACATGTACATGTGTAATAATTATTATAGAATGAAACAAATTCTACATCATTTCAACTAGCGCTCAAAATGTATCAACTATATTCCAACAGTGGAGTTGTGAGTTACTGTTATATTCTATCTCTCTACCTATCTATCTATCTATCTATCTATTTATCTATCTATTTATCTATCTATATATCTATCTCTCTACCTATCTATCTACCTATATCCCTATCTATCTATCTACTAATTCGTCATTCTTTTAGTCTGCTATTAAGCGTAGAGATGCTCTTCAATTAGAATATGAAATAGCTTGTGAGGAGAGAGATAAGAAGAAAAAGGCTCATGAAGAGGTATCTATGTATGTATAATTATATAATATATATCTTTGTCATATTTCTAGGCGGTTATAGCTGGTAAAACTGATAAAATAGTGAAGTTAGCACAAGAAATGGAAAAGGTAACTCTCTCTCTCTCTCTCTCTCTCTCACACACACACACACACACACACACACACACACACATCAATCTACTACCTAACCTTCTGTTCTTCTCTAGTGTGGAGTAACTGCTGAACATACTCAAGACCAATTAACTAAATCCAATGAACAGTTGAGAGTTGATATTGAAAAATGGATGGAGTCAAAAGACACTTATTTACAAGAGATATTCACTAACTGGACTGATAACTACCTGCATTATCATGAAAGGGTGAGTCACATGACAGTCACATAACAGTCACATGCATCATAAAAGATTTTTTTTGTTATAGATGTTTCACGAATGGGAAGAACTTCTATTGTTGCTACGGCAACTAGGACAGGACTCTTCTCCCCCACCTCAGACCACACCTCCTAGTTCTATCATAAATAATATTAGTAATCCAAATTATGATTCTATATCAGATTGAGTGAATAAAGGGTTAATATTTCTAATGTTTTGTTTTGTTTGTTTTAATTACAAAAATAATTATATTTGTTATTGCTTATATAAACTGTGTTACTATATAAAGAATCAATACTAATGTGTTACTATATATAGAAACCAATACTACTGTGTTACTATTTATAGAATCAATACTAATGTGTTACTATTTATAGAATCAATACTAATGTTACTATTTATAGAATCAATATTACTGAGTCACTATAGAATCAATACTAATGTGTTACTATTTATAGAACCAATACTAATGTGTCACTATTTAAAGAATCAATACTAATGTGTTACTATTTATAGAACCAATACTACTGTGTTACTATTTATAGAATCAATACTAATGTGTTACTATTTATAGAACCAATACTACTGTGTTACTATTTATAGAATCAATACTAATGTGTTACTACTACTATATATACTATTTATAGTAACAGTATAGTAGCAGTAGTATGTTACTAAATATAGTAACATTATCTATTTATAATAACAGTGACACTATATATAGTAACATAATCATGACTATAATTATAATATTAACAATCATGTTAATAATATTTTTAGAATACACGTAATTAAACAAAAATTAACAGTATTTATAATCACTAGATAATTTCATTGACTGGATAACATTTTCTTTATTTCAGCGATAGCTTTAGCCGGATTCAAACCCTACAATAATTGAATTTACAAAAAGTATAATTATAATACGTTAAATAGAGTTAGTATTTCTGTATGTATATATATATATATATATATATATATATATATATATATATATATATATATATATATATATATATATATCTTAAGAACTGTTTTTCTCCAAATAAATCTTTAGTTAATACCCAAATTCTATATACTATACAATTACATCATCTAGTGATTCTTTATATGAAGAAGCAACCATATAAACATTAATTATTTAAGTATTTGTCCAAAATAACTCGTCAAATATTTGAGTATCAGTTAATATTTACCTTTGGACATACTTTAGTACAACTCAAAATAGTATGACATCGAAACACTGAGAATGGATCTGAAATGTTCTTTAATCTCTCAGCTTGATATTCATCCTGCATTCAAAATATATACTATTAATAGTATCATGTATACTATTAATAGTACACTGTGTAATGTTACTATAAATAGCATCATGTATACTATTAATAGTACACTGTGTAATGTTACTATAAATAGCATCATGTATACTATTAATAGTGCACTGTGTAATGTTACTATAAATAGCATCATGTATACTATTAATAGTACATTGTGTAATGTTACTCATCATGTATACTATTAATAGTACATTGATAAGTATCTACTCACTCGACTATCAATCATCCATCTATATGCCTGCATCAATACTGCTGGACCAAGGTACTTGTCAGGATTCCACCAATAGGAGGGACAAGACGTGGAACAACATGCACACAAAATACACTCATACAAACCATCCTATATAGGATGGATGAATGGATGAATGAATGGATGAATGGATGGTTGGATGGTTGGATGGATTGGTGGGTGGGTGGATGGATGAATGGATGGATGGA
>OX345647.1:165000-287500 GCA_947044365.1 Petrosia ficiformis | reverse complement strand
ATAGTCGCAAGATAATTTAGCTAGATTTAGTAGTAATGTCGATCTAACACAAGTTAATGAACCAAGTGAGTGTGTACAACTGTACATGTATGTATGTATATATGTATGTATATATGTATGTATATATGTATGTATATATGCATGTATATATGTATGTATATATGTATGTATGTATGTATGTATGTATGTATTTATGTCTGTATGTATGTATGTATGTTTGCATGTATGTACATATGCGTGTGTATGTGTATATGTGTGTATTAATTATTTCTCTTCTTTCTCCTGTCAGTCGTTGATCAGATAGATCAAACATTATCAACTGTTGAAAATTCTGTTGAAGTCGCATCTAGTGTAAGTTCATTTATCTATCTATCTATCCTATCTATCTATCTATCTATCTATCTATCTATCTATCTATCTATCTATCCTATCTATCTATCTATCTATCTATGTGTCTATTTATTATTGTTATAATTATTATTCTCTTTAGTACATCAAGTCTCGTCAGAAATATCATAGGGAGTTGGTGGGTTATTTGAACAAAAGAGCGCAATTAGGTTTATTAACTTGTAGTTATTAATAAATAATGTTAATTAATCTTAATATTAATTACTAGAACAACGATATTATGCTCAATTGGGTAAAATAGTGAGACAGTCTCAGGGAAATTTAGCAGACTTACAACAACAAGAGGTATGTATGTATGTATGTATGTAGTATGTACATGTATGTATGTATGTATGTATCTATGTATGTATGTATGTATGTATGTTATGTATGTATATACACATGTATGTATGTATGTATCTATCTATCTCTCTATCTATCTATGTATGTATATATGTAACTATGTATGTTTGTCTGTAACTCATTATTCTCAATATATATATATATATATATATATATGTACTATATTATACACATGTATAATATGATACATAATGTTCATTTTGTCTGTCTATCTCTTCACAGGATTGCTTACCACTAATAGGTGTATTCATACAATCTTTAGAAAGTGATTCTCGATATGCTATGAATAGTAACACAACATTTAATTTACAAGTCACACATAAAATATTACAAGTGAATATTCAAGCATGTTATTATCGCTCTTTCTCAATTCTTCCCACTCATCTTAATGAACTCTTAATCTCTTCCTCATCTCAAGACCTTTCTCCTTTCTTAATAACCTCTTAGCCTTTAAACTCCTACTCCTCTTCCTCATCTCAAGACCTTTCTCCACTCATCCACTCATCCACTCATCTTCCTCATCTTCCTCATCATGTTAATGTCCTCTTGTTTCTATAGCCACTGGAACGCAAAATACAAGAATGTGAAAAAATGAGAAAAGATTTAATGCACAACTGGCATAGAGAACAGAAAAAACTGGTTTGTGTTGCCCCTCTATTTAATTAACAATACTCTATTTACGATATAATTATAAATATACATGTATGTAATAATTATATATATATCATGAATATTCTTAAATAAACGATTATATTTTGTTAACAGACTGAAGCAAGATCTGTAATGAATAATACTAAAGCGAAGTATCATTTCTATGGTAATGAGGTTGTACGAGTGAAAAACCTACTATCTAATGAGCCATTTGGAAAACAAGCTGAGAAAAGGAAAAAAGAAGTGATTGATTTGGAGGGGAAGGTGATTAAACAGACGAGACTTTGTGACTGTTTAATTAGGATATTATAATAATTGATACTAATAGATAAACATTCCAGCTTTTATCTATATGGTCTCTGTGTACATGTATGTATGTATGTATGTATGTATGTATGTATGTATGTATGTATGTATGTATGTATGTATGTATGTATGTATATGTGTATGTGTGTATGTATATACATGTATATATGATACTCATTGTAACTGGTGTTGGCCAATGTTTTAAATTCCTGAGACACTGTGTGACTTGTTTGCACACTTAAAGTATTTAATCCATTTAATATAACATGTATATGTATTCACCTGTTAATACACATATAAGGATATGATATAATTGATTGTCATAATTTATTTTGTAGTAGGAACTGTCATCATGATGATTTCATGATGTTATAATAATCTGTTACTAATAATAGCTATTATTTGCATATAATTATCTGTTTGATTGTTATCTGTTACTAATAATAGATTACAATATGACTTGTTACTAATAATAGATTATAATATAACTTGTTACTAATAATAGATTATAATATAACTTGTTACTAACAATAGATTACAATATGTTACTAATAATAGATTATAATATAACTTGTTACTAATAATAGATTATAATATAACTTGTTACTAATAATAGATTATAATATAACTTGTTACTAATAATAGATTATAATATGATTTGTTACTAATAATAGATTATAATATAACTTATTACTAATAACAGATTATAATATGACTTGTTACTAATAATAGATTAGAATGGACTACAATATGACTTGTTACTAATAATAGATTAGAATGGACTACAATATGACTTGTTACTAATAATAGATTACATTATTACTTGTTACACATCATTGTTAACAGTATTATCTGTTACTAAAAATAGAAGTTATTTATTACATCATCCTATTCACAGTGGCAAGAATCAGAACAAGCGTTCAAAGATGCTGTTGCTCATTGTAATGATTGTCAATATCAAGTACATGAAACAGCTCAGAAATCCATACTGTGTGCTTTTAGAAGAATCATTATTGGATTTGATACCACTCTGAAAGCTGTAAGTATCAGAATGAGGACTCTGGGAATGGGAACTGGAATGGGACCCAGTTGCTCTAGAAAATACTGTGATGTTTTTCATTCTCTATAGGGCCTGGAGAACTATTTTCTACTACAACATAACTTCTTCCGAAGTTTACCAAACCCCGTAAGTTATTCTATATCCACAATCCATTAATATCACCAAAACTCCTTTTCCTCCTCCTCCTCTTTCTCCTTCTTCTTCTCCTTCTTCTCCTTCTCTTCCTCCTCCTTCTTATCCTCCTACTCTTCCTCCTTCTTATCCTCTTCCTACTCTTCCTCTTCCTTATCCTCCTCCTCCTCCTCCTCCTTCTTATCCTCCTCCTCCTCCTCCTTCTCCTCTTCCTCCTGCTCCTTCTCCTCCTCCTCCATCTCCTCCTTCTCTTCATTCTCCTCCTCCTCCATCTCATCCTTCTCCTTCTCCTCTTCCTCCTCCTTCTCCTCTTCCCCCTGCTCCTTCTCCTCCATCTCCTCCTTCTCTTCATTCTCCTCCTCCATCTCATCCTTCTCCTTCTCCTCTTCCTCCTTTTTCTCCTCTTCCTCCTGCTCCTTCTCCTCCTCCTCCATCTCCTCCTTCTCTTCATTCTCCTCCTCCTCCATCTCATCCTTCTCCTTCTCCTCTTCCTCCTCCTCCTCTTCCTCCTCCTCTTCCTCCTCCTCCTTCACCTCCTCTTCGCCCTACTCCTACTCCTCTTTCTCCTATTCTTATCAGCTTCTTGATAGTCTACATGAAGCTGAAGATTATGAAGTCGGTACTGAGTTTTTACAGTTCTTAGAAAATCACCCTCAGGTATCTGAAGAACTGGAAGACTACCATTTTGAGGAGTTTGACCCTGAATTAGAGTACGAAGATACCATATATACCATTATGTGTTCTAATTATCAGTTAGATGCTGAATAATATTTTAATTTGTTTTTTGTTTGTTGTTAATAGAAATGTAATGGATGTTCCAGAGGAGGGCAGGGTCACTCCACAAATTTCTAATGGACCTGTTGATATATCTTCGCCTACCAATATAAACTCTACTCCAACTACAAGTAGATCAAGTGAAAGAGCCCTTAGTCCATCATTTGATCCGATTGGTTTAAGAACCAATCTATTTAGAATTGATACATCATCTCCTAAGTTTGATACAAAGACTAGACCTAAAAGTATGGCTCTGTTAGAAACACTAGTATCAATATCAACTTCTGAGTCACCCAAAAGTAGTTTACAAAGACGAAGTGAGTACATGTATGTATGTATGTATGTATGTATGTATGTATGTATGTGTGTGTGTATATATGTACATTTGATCCAGTTTTAACAGTGAGTGTGGGAGATTAGTAAATAAAGAAGGATTATGTATTATAAAAACTATATCTTGTCTTGTCTGAGTATATGTGTGTTCTATATCAATTTACAATAATAACATTCTTTAGTAATCTATCTATCTGCAATCATCTATCTATTTATCTATCATATGTCTATCTATCTATTGTGTGTCTACTGATCTAACAGTATCCTGTATCTATCTCTATCTATCCTGTGTCTCTCTACCTGTCTGTCTTTCTATATATCTATCTATCTAGTATCTATCTATCTATCTATCTATCTATCTATCTATCTATCCATCTATCTAGTATCTGTCTATCTATCTGTCTATCTATCTATCTATCTATCTATCTATCTATCTCTATCTATCTATCTACATGTTTCTATTCTACAGATAGTGACAAAGGTAAAGAATCATCAACATCTCCTATCTCTTCAAATAGCGGAGGGCCTGAAGACACAATATATTCACGCATGGCAAAGACCCATGGATTCAAAAAGTTACGAACACCATCAAGATGTAGAGGATGTGACACATATGTATATTTCCATGGATTCGAGTGTGAAACTGTATGTTCTATCTATCCATCCATCGAACCATCTATCTATCCAGCCATCAAACCATCTATCTATCCAGCCATATATTAATACTATCTATTTATCTATTTCTCTATTTCTCTTCATTTAGTGTGGTCTTGCTTGCCATCGTAAATGCTTAGCAACACTGGCCATTAGATGTGGTTCAAAGGTGATACATAAATATAGCTTTGATATTCACAATTATTATACCCACCTACATAGTAAAATATGTATGTAATGTACATACATGCATACATACATACATGCATACATACATACATGCATACATACATACATGCATACATACATACATACATGCATATGTACTTACATACATTACTTACATATAATTAGAAACTTCCTCGTAAAATGAACACATTCGGAGTTGATTTTCATGATCACTTGAAAGCTACAAAAAGAATGATACCAATCATTGTAACAAAATGTATTAATGAGATTGATGAAAGAGGTAACACATACATACATACATACATACATACACACATACATACATACACACACACATACATACACACATACATACATACATACATACATACATACATACATACATACATACATACATACATACACACATACATACATACACACATACATACATACATACATACATACATACATACATACATACATACACACACATACACATACATACATACATACATACATACATACATACATACATACATACATACATACATACATACATACATACATACATACATACATACATACATACATACATACATACATACATACATACATACATACGTACATACATACATACAGGTCTCAACACACAAGGTCTTTATCGTATATCAAGTGCTAAATCTAAAATGGAAAGATTGTGTCAATTATTTGAATCAGGATCAGAACGAGTGGACCTTTCTGATCTACCACCTCATCTCATTAGCTCCTGTCTCAAATTATATTTCAGACAGGTACCACTTTTACTGTCTTCTATCTATCTATCTATCTATATATATGTATATATATATATATATATAATATATATATATTAATATATCTATCTATCTTCTCTCAGCTTCCTGAACCACTATTGACATTTGGATTATATCAAGAATTTTTAACATTTGCTAGAGTAAGTGTCTGTAATTGGGAAATGATATCTATTCCACGAATTATATCTATTTATGTTGTAGGAAGCCTCATCAGTGTTGCCGTGTGACTTATCAAAAGTATCTGAAGATAGGAAATCAAAAGCTTGTGAACTTTTAAAAAGACTTATAGATCTTATATCAAAACTACCAGAATCCTCTCAATTGACACTTGCAAGATTAATGTACCATTTAAACAGGTACACACCATTATCCCTTCATCAATATATCCATCCATCCATCCGTCCATTCATTATCCATCCAACCATTCATTCATTCATTCATCCATCCATCCATCCATTCATTCACCCATTCATCTATCCATCCATTCATCCATCTTTCCATACATCCATCCATTCATCTATCCATCCGTCCATCCATCATTCGTCTATCCATCCATTATGTATCTGCCATTAGGGTTGGAGGATCAGAACATGTTCGTGTCAACTGCATGCCCCCTAGTAATCTTGGTATAGTATTTGGACCTAATTTACTTCGCCAAAGGTCAGAGGTCGCTAAATAGTGAAACATTATCCATTTACAATCCTTGTTTTTCCACAGAGAGATGTTACCCTCATTAGCATTGTTAGCTAATATGAGTTTTCAAGCTAAAGCTGTTGAAATAATGGTGGCTCATGCACATGATGTAAGTGATTTGGAATGTGGCTTGGTTATGTATCAATTTACATTCTTTAGTAATCTATCTATCTGCATTCATCTATCTATTTATCTATCTATCTATTGTGTGTCTACTGATCTAACAGTATCCTGTATCTATCTCTATCTATCCTGTGTCTCTCTATCTGTCTGTCTTTCTATATATCTATATATCTATCTATTTATCTATTTATCTATCTATCTATCTATCTATCTATCTATCTATCTATCTATCTCCTATCTATCTATCTATCTATTTAGATTTTTCATCATATCCCTGAAGACCAGATTAGCCAGTTAGAATTAGAATATAATGAAGATAATGAAGCTAGTCCAAATGAAAGAAACGTTGATCAAGACATCACATGTAAGAACTACAAATCCTTTTGAAATATACATAATTTTTTTATCTACTTAGGTGAAGAAAATGATATTAAAATAGACATCACTGACACAAGAACACCGTTAAGCACTCCTCCTGAAAAGTATGTTTGGCTCTCACAACCAATTATCTATTATCTATCTATCTATTTATCTATCTATCTATCTATCTATCCAGACGTAAACAGAATGTTGAAGAGCTTCATGAAATGTTAGAAGATTTTGGTTCTGGAAATCTCCTCTCGCCCACATCAAATCGCTCTAAAGGTTTCTTACAACCTGTAAGTTTCCATAAATCATTCTTCAGATACTGTTAATCCTATACTCTCTCTCTCTCTCTTGTAGGTACCAATGCAGGCATCTCCTCTACTAACAGATTCACGCCATTGGCAAGATCGAAGAGGGAGTGGAGACAGCCTTCCTCTTCCCGGCAGTATCGAAGATCAGGGTTTTGTTGAGTCTGTAATGAATACCCTTGAACAAAGACTAATGCGTCCACAAGTCCTTTCTGTTCCTTCAATGGAGAAAGTCCTCACTCCAGTAATGGAGCGTGAGGACTATCCACTGTCAAGTGAAGATGATGACGAAACCCATATTACCATCACATCAGCAAATAGCACACTTGATAGACAAAAATTCAGACGAGTCCAATCTCTAACAAAGTCCAACAGTGACAATTTTATTGAAGAAAATAGTTCTTGTGATCACGATAATGTATTTCATACTTCATCTAATTCTAGTATTACTTGTGAAGTAGGAGGGATGCTTCATTCATCACGCAGTGAGAATTACCTTCTACATCATTCTGATATTGAAGAGGGGAGTATAATGAATTCATTTGAGAAAGATATATTAAAATTTGTTGGTGATTCTGAAAAACGTAAATCTAATGATAGCATTGATAGTCAAGATCCTTTCCAATCTGCTGATGTACAGGCACTACTCGAGAATTCTTCTTATGAAAATTCAAATGAAGGAAGATCTCTGCCTCGTAATTTTCACCGACCGTTGTTTCCATTGTTGCCGATGAGACAGATGTCAGAAGGGCAAATCAAACCACTCAAATCTCCTCATTTTAATGCAGGATCATCTCCGCTGTATTCTCCTGTCAGTTTAACAAGTATTGATAAAAGCATGAGCATGGTTAGTAGCCAGGGATCCTTTTCTGATGGATTTATAGACGACACCACAACATCTGATTTTAAGAGAACTTACCAAGTAGAGAATAAGGAATGTAGAGAACAGAAGAGTGTGGAAAGCAACAAGACCGAGGAAGAGGGAGAGGGTAAGATGGAGACTGACCTAGGTAAGGAACATGTGAACTTACCAGTCCTTCAGATTCGTAAGCAAAGAGGACGAGGAAAAATGACAGATAGTGGCATTGAAGATCAAAATTTCAACTCTGTGATAGATGGCGAAATACCTTTACCAGATGATTCACCAACAATAGGGGCCTCTAAAATACATTCCCTCAAATATAAGTACTCATCGAGTCGAGATTCTGGCCTTTCGGATTCACCTGACCCGTTTGTAGAGTTCAGCTCTTCACAAAACCCAGGAGTGAGTTCTAATATTTTAGCAGATAAATTAGCAGTGGTGGACAAAGAGATCAGGAAATCACAAATCTCCCCTTTAGTCAAAGAGAAAACTAATAAAGGAAACATTTTCTCACAACAAACACTTTCTGACAATACTCGAAGATTCCAAGAAGATATCGAAGCTTTGAAAAATACCACACCTAGTCGCCCCACAAAACTAATCAAACATGTAACAAAGGTTTTGAAAATAACTCCAAGCGATGAAATGCTACCTTCTCCACCTGTACTATCTCCAGATAGTGGTAATTGTGATAATATTCCTGTACAGAGGTTAAGAATGGCTAGTCCTGAAGAATTGCTGTCTCCTACATTCGGACAATTCGATTTTACTTTGAAACGATCCAGAAGTCAAGGTGAAACATTGAAAACAGTTGATGATTATCTTGAGGACGAAACAATAGTCGGAGACCTAATTATATCTGAGGCTAAAATAGGACGAAAAATGTCAAGAGCAGATACTATAATGAAGAATCTTAGTAAGTCAATGGAACTATTGAGGTAGTGACCAGTAGTTCCATCTAATGTAAGTTTGTTGTGTGTTTAATTAGACATGCTAGCACATGTCATAAAATTATTTGTCATATTCACAGATTGTATTCATTTTTTAAAATTGTACATGAAAATTGTTATTATTATATTTAAAATGCACTTTCTATCTCACATACATACATATCTTGAATAAACTTACTCAAATGTTGTTTTTATTTCAATTGTTGGTAAAGTGAGATTTGTTTTTATTTCTGAAATATTTGTACTAATTAAAAGTTAATTGTTTATTCATTTGAAACATACAAAACATTGATAATGAGCGATTAGAGGATTGCCCATATTTGGCCCTATATCTGAGGGAGGAATGATTTCATTCCACTATGAAAACATACTTTCTAGTCAAAGAAAATCAGCACTTCTGTGGCCATTCTGTTGACTAAAGTTAGTATTGGATTCTCACCCCTACGGTCTATGGTAGGACCGGGTTGAGTTTGTCACTGTTAGTGATTATTTGAGAGATCCTAGATCTCAAGGTCAGTTGTTACGTACTTTGTGTACGGCCCTCTTTTGAGGGGAGACTGGGATACTAGCAACTGTTCCTCCCGATTGAATTTGATCTAGCAGTGGCTCTCAATGAACCCTGGCTAGCCGCCCTTTAAAGGGTGTGGCTTTGTTCATTCTTTTGTTTTTTTTTGGGCATATTTATAAACTAAGCAATTTAAATAGTGCATTTTTGTTCATCTTGATCTTCCACTTCAAATGCATCACATTCAAGTACTAATTACTTAGTTGTTTTGTACATACTGTGCCCTTGATAGTACTAAATAACATTTTGTCCACACAATAAGCCAATTCTGTTTGTTGATTATTCAGCTGATTGGTATAAATAAATAGTTGCTTATGGAAGATCTATCATGATTCACTTCACACAAGATTTTATATAATCACATAATAGATGTGTTGATATTAACTGTTCAAGAGTATCTCTGTCCTCTAGACTATTGAATATATATGCTTCTAACTGTATCAATGGTAGTCCGATACTATATACTGTGTCATACAGTTTGACAAGCCGCATAGCATGAGATTTGTCAATTTTATCTAAAATAGATGGATGGATTGATGGATGGATGGATGGATGGATGAATGGATGGATGGACGGATGGATGGATGAATAGATGGATGGTCAATGGACGGATGGATGGACAGATGGATAAATGGATGGATGAATGGAAATGTAATTAGCACTGACCTGAGATAGTAGAGCATTTCTGTAAAGCTGCAAACAAATTTTCAAATCCTTCAGACTGTCGTTTAATACTGTTATGAAACGAACCTCTATAAGTTCTTAAATCAGTCAGTGGTCTTAGAGTATTAACTGGATTGACTGAATGTTGTGTGTGTGATGTAAAGAAATCAGGAGGACATGTTTTTGCAAATCGAGTTCCAAAATGTGAATGAGAATATGATGATGATAGTGAATTAGAATAGAAACTATTTTTAAAACTATCTCCAGCTGGGGAGTGAACAAGAGGGAGACAGAGAGGGAGAGAGCAAGAAACAAAGAGAGAAAAGAGAGAGAGAGAGAGAGATAAAGTGAATATAAAGATATACTATTGCTTGTTTACTTTCATCAATCTTTAGATTGACATCATCAACTGCTAAATGTCCACTAGCAACATGCTGCTTCATAGTTTCAAGAAATTTAGCGTATAATATATGATCGTTATCCACTGCAGAATCAGATAGCATTACTAATATATCAACAGCTTTTTCTGATAATGGAATGCTATGTTCTCTTAAAATCCTCAATAATGTTTGTTTTTGCAAAACTGCAGAGCAACAGTCACGAAAAGAAGAATGTTCACATGCAGTAATTATGTCAGACAACTTTTGCTTCAGTTCAGATGCAGATAGAGTTTGAAATATATCTGCCATTTCTGGTATTTCATAATCTCTATCTTTCTCTTCTGGAGATGGTTCTGCATGATGCAATTTATAAACGTTTGTTGGAAGTTTCTTGCTCTTTGATCGATTTCCTGATTCAGTTTCCGAACATATGTTTGGATTGTCTACTTGTGTTTCTTGTGATACATGTACTACTTTTCCTGCAACTATCTTCACATTAAAATCTGGCTGCAAATCTGTTCCAAAAGGTGCTTTTGACGCCATTTTGGGTGGGGCTGCTTAATTAAGGGTGTGGTCTGTGTGCCACACCCACAAAATGGCTTCCATGATCAAGCCTCATCATAAACAACAAGAAGTATGTACAAGTAGACCTAATTACAGAGAGGCTAGATGGGAAAGAGCAGTAAAAGTATGAAATATTCTTTTATGTGTATATCAACAAAGAATAGTATAACGATATAATTAATTTGTATTACAGGTGTATACTGTTAATCAAGAAAGCCGATATCTATTAATATTCAATGTTCCAGCTCTAGGAGTAATTAAAGACTTACTAGAATTATTTGCCATATATGGCGAAATAGAAGAGTAAGTATTTATCAATATTACGTACGACATATTCTAATTATACAATAATAATTTATTTTCTAATTATAGGTACAGACTATTAGACGAGTATCCTTGTGAACCATATACTGATGTGTATTATATTAAGTACAGAAATATAGACGCTGCTAGGACAGCAAAGAAGAAACTAGATGGATGGTCATTCTTTGGTAATCAACTTCACATTAGTTATTCTCCTGAATATGAAACTATTGAAGATACGAGAGAGAAGCTTGAACAGCGGAGAGTATTAATATCCCAGAAAACTAGAGGTAAGTGTGTTTGATCCATACACTTCTAATGTATTGTACACAGACATATGTAAATGCATAAACATTATTATACACACATACATATACACACATACATATATGATGCATACACACACATACATATACACACACATATGACATACCCATGCTCTACAACCTCAATTGAAGTCTGAGTGATAGTTCAAAGTACTAGTATGTACATTTTTGTGTATATATACAAGGAATTAAACAACACTTGGCAATGAACACATGTCACTAAACCTAACCTCATATGACAGTGTCTACACTTGTATATAGTAATTAATATTTCCATTCCCAGTCCTAGGCCCAGTCCCAGACCATAGAAGAATGTTAATCACTTTCTATTATTATTATTATGCACAATTAGAATCATATCAGAAGAATTTGAAAGAGAAAGCAACAGAACATACTACCTCCTTCATTTCATCCTCTTCTTCTCAAAGATCTATTCCTAATATATCTCAAGTACTTCTTCCATCATCAATTACTCCTGTCCTACATCCTGTAACAGACACATGTATTCATCCATCCTCTACTTCACGTCTCCAACCTCCTCCTCCTCCTCCTCCTCATATCCCTGTTTTGAACACCTCACCTCTCCCTCCTCCTCCTCCTCTTCCTCCTCCTCCTCCTCTTCCTCCTCATATCCCTGTTTTGAACACCTCACCTCTCCCTCCTCCTCCTCCTCCTCCTCCTCCTCCTCCTCATATCCCTGTTTTGAACACATCACATCTCCCTCCTCCTCCTCCTCCTCCTCTTCCTCTCCCTCCTCTTCTTCCCCCTCCACACCTAATATTACAAACGTATCCCTCATATCAAGACATATATCCTGTCTTGCTGACACAACCTGGTGAATCTAATTCTCACTTATATGAACAAAGTAGTAATGATGTTAAGAACAGTTGTTCAACAACTGAACTCATTAATGAACAAGATAAGCCTGGTCTCTCTAAGAGAGAAAGGATTTTAATTCATATGAAAGCCACAACAACTGGTGATATTGATAATATTTTAATTGAATCAGAGAAGGACGGAGATACTGGTACGTTTGCTTCTGGAGGGAGAGATGTATCAGGTATTCCACTTGCAAAATGTTTAAAGAAAGAAAAAGAAAAGCAACTACCCTTGTCACAATCTGTACCCTATCGTAAAGGAATTGATGTATCAGGTGATAGTCACATGATACAATATGACGATAAAGCTACATTGGTGAGCTTACAAGTTAAATGTATCATGATTGTGTAGTGATGTGTCAGGTGATAGTCACATGATACAATAGCTACATTAGTGAGCTTACAATGTATCATGATTGAACCAAGAATTATGACACTACGAGTATTACTGTTAGCTCCTCTTTAATATAATGTGTGTCTGTGTATGGGTTGATCTGTCTGTGTGTAGTTGTGTGGATTCTGTATGTACATGTATATTCATGTATGGACTGTTGCTTTTAATGTAGACACACATGATTCAATGGTTATGATGCTATTGAGACAGACAATGTAGAATATATCAACATTCAATATAAATACATTTTTCCCTATAGACTGGTAATAGATCTGTTGATAAAACTATTAATATTATGAGAAACAGATTATCACAAGTAAGTGTGTATAGAGCAGACATAGACATTGTGATCTAATAGTATCACTATTACTATTACCTTTAAAATCACTATAATGGTATTACTATTACTAATACATCCAAAAACAGTGTAATATATTAATATTACCTTATAAATCAGTGGATTATTACTATTACCTCCCAATATGTTACTATTACTATTACTGCCCAAGTCAGTGTTATGGATTGCTATAGTATTTGAGGTTTCTTTGGAATTCTTTCATGCTTTTAAACTAAATGACTATTGAATTTAATGTTCATGAGTTTCTCAATAACAGAGTCGGTAAGTTGCGCCTTTCCAGTCAAAACATTCCCTCCAATATTAAAACATCTCTCTACTGGCCCTACTATAAATGAACATATTACTATTACTATTAGCTCAACATTGAGATTATATATTACTATTACTAATACTATTACTGGACTGTCTATTACTATTACTATTACCTCAACATTGAGATTGTATATTACTATTACTAATACTATTACTGGACTATCTATTACTATTACTATTAGCTCAACATTGAGATTGTATATTACTATTACTAATACTATTACTGGACTGTCTATTACTATTAGCTCAACATTGAGATTATATATTACTATTACTAATACTATTACTGGACTGTCTATTACTATTACCTCAACATTGAGATTGTATATTACTATTACTAATACTATTACTTGACTGTCTATTACTATTACTATTACCTCAACATTGAGATTGTATATTACTATTACTAATACTATTACTTGACTGTCTATTACTATTACTATTAGCTCAACATTGAGATTATATATTACTATTACTATTACTATTACTGGACTGTCTATTACTATTACTATTAGCTCAACATTGAGATTATATATTACTATTACTAATACTATTACTTGACTGTCTATTACTATTACTATTAGCTCAACATTGAGATTGTATATTACTATTACTAATACTATTACTTGACTGTCTATTACTATTACTAATACTATTACTTGACTGTCTATTCCTATTACTATTACCTCAACATTGAGATTGTATATTACTATTACTAATACTATTACTGGACTGTCTATTACTATTACTATTAGCTCAACATTGAGATTATATATTACTATTACTAATACTATTACTGGACTGTCTATTACTATTACTATTAGCTCAACATTGAGATTATATATTACTATTACTAATACTATTACTGGACTGTCTATTACTATTAGCTCAACATTGAGATTGTATATTACTATTACTAATACTATTACTGGACTGTCTATTACTATTACTATTAGCTCAACATTGAGATTGTATATTACTATTACTAATACTATTACTGGACTGTCTATTACTATTACTATTACCTCAACATTGAGATTGTATATTACTATTACTAATACTATTACTTGACTGTCTATTACTATTACTATTACCTCAACATTGAGATTGTATATTACTATTACTAATACTATTACTTGACTGTCTATTACTATTACTATTACCTCAACATTGAGATTGTATATTACTATTACTAATACTATTACTTGACTGTCTATTACTATTACTATTAGCTCAACATTGAGATTGTATATTACTATTACTAATACTATTACTGGACTGTCTATTACTATTACTATTACCTCAACATTGAGATTGTATATTACTATTACTAATACTATTACTGGACTGTCTATTACTATTACTATTAGCTCAACATTGAGATTATATATTACTATTACTAATACTATTACTGGACTGTCTATTACTATTACTATTAGCTCAACATTGAGATTATATATTACTATTACTAATACTATTACTGGACTGTCTATTACTATTAGCTCAACATTGAGATTGTATATTACTATTACTAATACTATTACTGGACTGTCTATTACTATTACTATTAGCTCAACATTGAGATTGTATATTACTATTACTAATACTATTACTGGACTGTCTATTACTATTACTATTACCTCAACATTGAGATTGTATATTACTATTACTAATACTATTACTTGACTGTCTATTACTATTACTATTACCTCAACATTGAGATTGTATATTACTATTACTAATACTATTACTTGACTGTCTATTACTATTACTATTACCTCAACATTGAGATTGTATATTACTATTACTAATACTATTACTTGACTGTCTATTACTATTACTATTACCTCAACATTGAGATTGTATATTACTATTACTAATACTATTACTTGACTGTCTATTACTATTACTATTACCTCAACATTGAGATTGTATATTACTATTACTAATACTATTACTTGACTGTCTATTACTATTACTATTAGCTCAACATTGAGATTGTATATTACTATTACTAATACTATTACTTGACTGTCTATTACTCTATTAGTGTCACTACCTACCTTAGTTTTTCAATTACCTATTACTATTACCTCATGTCTGGTATAGAATGACTTGATCAATCATATTTAAATAGGTTTTCAAATCTCCTGAAATTGAATTAATCAAACCGAAATCAAAGAAAAGAAAACGTATATGATATAACAGTTATTATTTGATGATAAATTATCATAATTATTATTATGAATCGACCACATTCACTTTTAACATTAAATTGAAATACCATATTTGATAATCTATTTCAACAATTGTCTTAAAGCTGTGACCTGATGTTTACAATCTCTGCTGTGGGACTTCAAGCATATCCCTGTCACCATGTTTCACTATTCATTCTTAATTTTAGTTATAGTCAAGGAAATGATAATTTATTAATAACATCTGACTGTATTTGATACTGTGACATTACAACTGTGATAACGTGTTGATAAAAAGTTATAGGTGTGTATAATATTAGTTTAATGAAAGTGTACTTCAGCAGTGACATTTTGAGGAGCTGGAGGAGATGAGAATACTGGAGAATGCAGCTGTTCTGAGCTACCTGTTGGACTGGAGCAATTACTATTATTAGATATTTCATTGTTCATGCTACATATACTGCCTCTACTCCCATTTCTACTGTGTCCATGACGATATGAATTCGATCTTTGTAGAGCTAAATCAACTCTCTGCATACAGTTTGGACAAGTCAAGGCACGCAGTAACCACTCATCAATACAACGAATATGATAATAGTGCATGCAGGGGAGCAAACGAATAGTTTCTCCTGGAATGAAATCATTCATACATATTGGACACCTACAGAATGAAATAATATAACTATAAATATGTAGAGATATCAAAACCGAAAAGTACAGGAACAAGATTGGGATGGTACATTAGCAACAACATTAAACTCACCACTTGCATATAACAAGCCTATACCTACAGTATAGCTATAGTATCACAGGAAAACACAAAGGGACTATACTTATGTAAGGTGTAATGTAGTGTACAAAGGGATTATACTTATGTAAGGTGTATTATAGTGTACAAAGGAACTATACTTATGTAAGGTGTAATGTAGTGTATAAAGGGATTATACTTATGTAAGGTGTATTATAGTGTATAAAGGGACTATACTTATGTAAGGTGTATTATAGTGTACAAAGGGACTATACTTATGTAAGGTGTATTATAGTGTACAAAGGGACTATACTTATGTAAGGTGTATTATAGTGTACAAAGGGACTATACTTATGTAAGGTGTATTATAGTGTACAAAGGGACTATACTTACAAGTACAAGTGGGGTTAATACAAACCAATTGTTTATCCTTTGATAACTTTCCTCACCCACCACATTCTATACAACTAACCATGTACCTTACATGTATTCATCAATCTATCTATTTATCAACCTATCTATCTATCTATTCACTTACTCTCTATTGTGTGATTTATCTGTTTTGTCAATCCATCTATCAATCTTACCATCTATCTATTTATCAATCTATCCATGCATTCATTTATCTATCTATTTATCAATCTTACCATCTATCTATTTATCAATCTATCCATGCATTCATTATCTATCTATTTATCAATCGACCTATCTATTTATCTATCTATCCATGCATTCATTTATCTATCTATTAATCAATCTATCCGTGCATTCACTTATCTATCTATTTATCAATCGACCTATCTATTTATCTATCTATCCATGCATTCATTTATCTATCTATTTATCAATCTTACCATCTATCTATTTATCAATCTATCCATGCATTCATTTATCTATCTATTTATCAATCTTACCATCTATCTATTTATCTATCTATCCATGCATTCATTTATCTATCTATTTATCAATCTTACCATCTATCTATTTATCAATCTATCCATGCATTCATTTATCTATCTATTTATCAATCGACCTATCTATTTATCTATCTATTTACTTACTCTCTATTGTCTGATTTATCTGTTTTGTCATTCTTTTTCTCTCCTTTTCCCCATTTATATTGTCCTACTGGTAGAGACTGGATCATTGCTAATCTACTAACAATAAGAATTCGCTGTTCCTCTGTTAACATATAAAAAGGATGAACCTAAGAATGGAGAGGAGACAGAGAGAGGGGGGAGGGAGGGAGGGAGGGAGGGAGACAGACAGAAAGAAACAGAGAGAGAAGGTGATTAACATCTTTAAAATGTTATAAATGTTTTTTTTACAGTACGTGAAAGATGATATAGATGGATGCTTGACTAATTCCAATACCAAGATGTATAAATGTCTAATCATGCCTGTATATATATGACTGTGCAAACAATAACTAATAATTAATTAATTATTCATAGTTCTATTTAACTATGAATCTCATTATTGCAATCAGGCCATTGCCTTTTAAGGAACGATTAGAATTATTCACGAGTATATAACTAAATTAATAATGTATTATTTTGCTGACACTTGCATTACATCATACCAGGAGCCCATAAAAAAAGAGAGGGTAACCTTCTCTTTTTTTATGGGCTCCTGATCATACATTGAATGTAACATGATGTTATTTCCTGGTCATGTTATGATGACATGTTATACATACTTAAAGAGGAAGCAAATTGTGTTTCATCTTTCAATAGGAAGTTGTGGTATTCATGAAGTAATTAAGCTAAGTATGCACTTTGAAACATTAATTAATAGTTTATGGGGTATTTTAGTACGTCTTGTAAAGAAACAAGTTACAACTCATTAATCAGTTGTGTGAGTACATTTACGTGTTAACTGATCAGCGTCAAATATATTTGATATATGACAGATAGATGGATAGATAGATACATAGATAGATAGATAGATAGATACATACATACAGAGATACATTCATAGATGGATAGATAGATACATACATACATGTAGATAGATAGATAAAGATTCCAATATAGTTGGACGTATATACAGATAAATATATAGATGGATAGATAGATAGATGGATAAGTTGAATCAATATGTTGATTGACAATGTAGTAAATTATCAGACAAAATTCATAATGTACTATTCCACTACTACATCAATAATCATCACTAATGCATCAATTTACCTGATAAGGAGGTGGTGGACCTCTGGGTGTCTGTTGTTGAACTTGTTGTTGGATCTGGTGGTGAGGTAGCTGTCTATGTTCATCTCCTCCTAACAAGGCATCCTCAGCCTCATCAGTTGATTGACTTGTTACACAATTACATCTGTTCCCCATAGCGATTTAGCGATTTATTTATTATTTACAGCGATTTATCGTAATCTTTATTAATACTATTGAATCTCTTGGCGTCTCTGTGTGTCTGATGATGGGCTTGGCTCTTATAAACTACCTTTTTTGTTTATTTTGATGCGTGGAATTTCACAGACGTTTTTATTAGTTAATTAATCGGCGATAATAACTTTTAATAACTACGTCACGCCCACATGGTAACCTCCTATTTTAATAACCTCGTGATCACTGAATATGTCCTCTTCGAATCCCAAATATAATAAAGACGCCATTGAAGATGCTGGAAATCTGGTGAATAAATATCTAAAATTAGATCACACCTTCTATGAACTGAGTGGTCTATTACGAGTAGCAACGCACAGTAAGTGGGTGTGTCCTTTTGACTGGATATATCACGTGATTACATTTATACAGAGGTTGCTAATGGAAGTGGCCAATCAGATTTGGATTATCCTGTGTTAAACTCTTCGCTACCAGCTTTAGCTGGTATGCCTTTTTTGGGTGAAGTAGACCACACCCCTCTACCACAAGAACTACTTCAGGAATTTGAGCGTATCCTAATAATTATTAATTATTTAATTACTCACATGATTAATTTCCATTTAACGAAATGCAATTTGTAGATATGCAATGTAATTCTGATATGGGTCTAATGCCATTAATTAAGAGGGCATGGCTAACTATTGATAGTACTATTTACATGTGGAATTATGAGAATGGGTTAGTTATGTATTATGTCCATTGTAAAAATATTCATACTAATGTTATATACAGTAAAGTTTTTACAATATCCTGAATAGTCACATGACTACAAGTATTATCATCTGACCAATCACATGACTGAATATGTTTTAATATCCAGATGAACATGTGAAATTTTATACTTAATTTATTATCACTTATACATTTGATATAATTATAATTAATTTTTATACACCTTACAGTAAAGATTTGGCTTATTTTGATGGTCTGAAGGAAGTTATTTTAGGTGTCGGACTAATCGTTCCAAAACCTCAAGTGTTTCAGGAACACATTCAATATCTACTTTGTTTAACAACACCACAAGAGATTATCATACTTGGAGTCAGTTTCACAGGTACTGCTATCTATCTATCATCCATGAATCTATCTACATGTATCTATCTATCCATCTATTTAGCGTCAGTTACTGATACATATGGAGAGATGCACTTACTGCCAGACCCACTATTCACTCTCCCATCTGATAACACTAGTATGTTGTGTGTTATTGGTACAGGTACAGGAAGAATATTTATGGCAGGGAAAGATGGATGTCTTTATGAAACACTGTATCAGGTAAGAAGAGGAGAAACGTATCAGATTAGAATACCAATAGTTATTATAATATTGTGTGTGTGTGTGTGTGTGTGTGTGTGTGTGTGTGTGTGTGTGTGTGTGTGTGTGTGTGTGTGTGTGTGTGTGTGTGTGTGTGTGTGTGTGTGTGTGTGTGTGTGTGTGTGTGTGTGTGTGTGTGTGTGTGTGTGTAATAGTAGTCTACTGCTCTTTAAGGTAATAGTAATAATTATAGTAATTAATATAATACATTTCGTTGTAATTGACCCCATATCTGAATTGTATGTATGTATGTATGTATGTATGTACGTATGTATGTATGTATGTACATATGTATTTACATCCATATGTATGTATGTATATATTTATTTAATTCTTGCTTTCCACAAAACTCTTTACTATTATAATTATACACATAATATCTGTCTATCTATCTATCTATCTATTCAGGCTGATGATGGCTGGTTCAGTAAAAGGTGTAGAAAGATCAATCATTCTGTTTCTGTATTCTCTTATATACTGCCATCTTTCCTGTCTTTCTCAGAAGAAGGTATGTATGTACATGTACATACAAACTGACAAACATATACTAATTAATAATTATTTCAGATCCTTTAATACAAATTGTTGAAGATGGTATCAGAAATATTTTATATACTAGAAGTGAGAAAGGAACGATACAGGTTAAAATTGTAGACATTTGAATGTTCTAAATATAGTAACAATACAGATTCTAAATATAATAACAACGCTATTCTAAATATAGTAACAATATAGACAATACTATTCTAAATATAGTAACAATACAAACAATACTATTCTAAATATAGTAACAATACAGACAATACTATTCTAAATATAGTAACAATACTAAGTATAGTAACAGTTATAATATTTTATGTAGGTATATGATTTAGGTACAGATGGAATGGGATTAAGACGAGTTGGTTACATCACCATGGAAACCATAATGTACAAAGCTTGTGAAGCATTGAGGTAAACATTTAGATTCAAATTATAGAATTGGTCTAATATTTATTTATAGGACAGCAGATAGGACGCTATTTAAAAGTCTCGTGTATCTAACGGTTTTACCATTATTAGAATCACAAACACTTCATCTTGTAGCAGTAACACAGGTCTGTGGCTTCACCATCTATCTATCTATCTCATTAATCATAAAATATATACAATCTTTGTAGGCTGGTGTTCGTCTATACTTCACAACCACACCTCAAGGAACAAATGAACGACCTTCACTCCTGTCACTAGTTCATGCCCGACTTCCTCCTGGATACTGTCCATCTAACGCAGCTATGAGACCTGGTAATTCTGTTCATCAAGCCTTTTATAGAAGGGGTTGTCTTTTACTGGCTTGTTCCCAAACTGAGGACAGAGACTCAATATGGATCGTGGATCCAGACTCATTTCCATTCCAGAATAACTTGGTGGAATCTTTTGTAACATATCCTTTGAATGGTAATACTATATCTATCTATCTATCTATCTATCTATCTGTCTGTCTGTCTGTCTGTCTGTCTGTCTGTCTGTCTGTCTGTCTGTCTGTCTGTCTGTCTGTCTGTCTGTCTATCTATCTATTTATTTGTATATTCAGGTCGTACATGGGCTATGGCTGAATCAATTGAAGCTGGAGAGCTCGAAGCAGTTGACTCACTATCTCCACTCCCACCAGCAGTCGTTACTCAACATGTTCAACCACCTAGAAGATTCGTTCTCTTAACAACAGAGGTATAATCCCTTCTTTTCTCCTCAATCTCTGTCTTCTTATTCCGCCCTCCTCCTCCTCCTGTCTTCCAGGGTTGTTATATTCTCACTAAACCTCGTCCAGTTGATCAATTGGAGTCATTATTAGAACAACACAAGACTGGTGATTGTGAACCAGTCGAGGCCTTCTTCCACTTACATGGAGAATCTCAGGCCTGTTCAATGTGCCTAATCCTAGCAGCTAGACATAATAAAGAGGTTAGTGTGTGCATACACAAACATACACATACAAACACTATATTTATTTGTAGATATCTCAATGGGCTATTGAGGCTTATTTCAAATATGGTGGTGAACCACACTTCGTTTTTCCCACTACAATTGGACCAAATCAACTGATGGATGGAGCTTCTCTCCAGCAACCTTTTCAATCTCCAACAACTCCCTATTCATCTTTGTATGGTACACCTCAAATCTTCTCTCCTACGTCTCCTATTGGTGGAGCATTGGGACGTCCTGTAATGGGTCCTGAAGTACAGCTATCAGGAAAACATGAGGGATTGTGTTTTTATCTAACGAGATTACTGAGACCCCTCTGGAATGTTATGATTGCCGTGGAAACAAGAAATGACTCTAGCTCTCCAATTAAGGTGAGGTGCAAAAAAAATAAAATAAAAAAAAAAAGGAAAAAAAATGAGGGGGCACCCGGGATTGAACCAGGGACCTCTCGATCTGCAGTCGAATGCTCTACCACTGAGCTATACCCCCTTGTTGGTATAGCTGCTCTAAAAGATGACTTCAATTTTGTTTGAATGTTGTTTGTTTAGTCTACCCATCTATACAACACTACTTGTTAATATAGTCCATTAACACTGCATATTATTGTATTAAACTACTCCATTCTAGTATTTAAGTCGTTACAGTGCTAATGAACTGGCTATACTTGGGGAACAATTATTAGAACTAAGAACATTTCTGAACATCAACAAAGACTTCTTTACTTCAGTTGCTTTCGATAGAAGGTGCTAATTATGGTGTTAATGATATTCATTGATTGCTTATTACTTAAATTCATTACAGTCATGCTTCTCCTTCCAACTTACATCAAAGAATGTTACATTTCATGAGACCAGATGGAATGCAGACTGATAGTCCATCACATGTACAGCAATCACTACTCAATAAATATAAGAGTATGTATTAGCATGTAATCTAATATGTTTGTGTATCTGTCTTTGTGTATCTGTCTGTGAATCTCTGTGTTAGAACCGTGAGCATTTTAGTATTCTCTCAAAATTTGAAATTTTACCCTGAACTATAGCCTTGGTATTGATTTTTTTCATAGTAAAATCAATCTTTCAGATTGAGCCGAAATTGTTTCTAGAGTTAGATAATGGTGTCTTTATTATGTTTCCAAAGTGGTTTTGATCAATAATGTTATCTGTTAGAACCGTGAGCATTTTAGTATTCTCTCAAAATTCAAAATTTTACCCTGAACTATAGCCTTGGTATTGATTTTTTCATTGCAAAATCAGTCGTTTTAGATTGAGCCGAAATTGTTTCTAGAGTTAGATAATGATGTCCTTATTATGTTTCCAAAGTGGTTTTGATCAATAATATTATCTGTTAGAACCGTGACCATTTTAGTATTCTCTCAAAATTCGAAATTTTACCCTGAACTATAGCCCTGGTATTGATTTTTTCATTGCAAAATCAGTCGTTTTAGATTGAGCCGAAATTGTTTCTAGAGTTAGATAATGATGTCCTTATTATGTTTCCAAAGTGGTTTTGATCAATGAATTACATGTTATATATATATATATATATATATATATATATATATATAATTATATCTGTCTGTCTGAATTCTATAGCTGATGCTCATATGATGGAAAGTCACTCATTAAATAATATTTGTCAACTAATATCACACTGTTGTGAATGTCTGTCGCTATGGAAAGTACTTTGTGAACATCAATTTGATTTGGTAGCTAATGGTCTTGATCAGGTGACTAGATAGATAGATAAGTAGATAGATAAAGAAACAGGTATATAAAACCTGTTTATTTTTCTACTTAGACTCAAAAGAAAATTTTGCAGTCTTGTACGTTCAGATTATTTTCTACTGGTGATAAAAAGGTACATTTTTTAATTAACCTGTTTAATACCAGGGTCACTCCCCACCTTTCCTCAGCTTTCCTCAGCTATGATCAACAGTCTTTTAGCTCGTTATGCTGGAGACTCCTCAATTACTGACTCATTAGCTGCAAGACTACGACAATTAGCTCCATCACTATTCTCTCAAGTAATATTAATATAATGGTTGTATACACACTACATAAAATATAATATATATATTATTATACTTCATTCATTACATAGGAAGATGCGATTGCTTCTAAAGCCCAAGAGTTAGTTACTATGGCAACGGCAATGCAAAGTCCAATGGAAAGATGGAGCATGCTAAGGGATTCGTTAAAAGTTAGATAATGTTATCAAACCGGTTTATCAAGTATTGAGATATTTTAATATAGTTATACAGTGAGGTGACACAACAGATTAATTTATCAATAGTTTGTGACCAGTATCGAGCACTACTCTATTATGAAGGTATTGTAGAGTTATCACTCTGTTCTGGGACTCAGACTGATCCTCAGAATCTGGCTTTACTCTACTACAAATCGGGACAACCTATTGAGGATAGTGCTGGCCAACAAGCTTTATCAAGAAGGTGAGCTCTTCAGAATACAGTAGGCATAATTATATATAT
Source organism: Petrosia ficiformis (assembly GCA_947044365.1). NCBI lineage: Eukaryota > Metazoa > Porifera > Demospongiae > Haplosclerida > Petrosiidae > Petrosia > Petrosia ficiformis. The sequence goes on along the minus strand of OX345647.1, from coordinate 262,700 downwards.
TTCTTTTGTTAATAACTGTTCAATCAACTTATTGTATGTATTGTAGACAGGAGAGTTATGCTGTTATTACCGGAACCCTTGGACAACTTTTATCTCAGAGTAAGACTCTTTCATCTTCCTCTATTCCTGTTAAACCTGGACCAAAAACTAGTGATATAACAGAGCAGAAGAATGACCCCATGAAAGATGTGAGATGATGTAATCCAAAAAGACCAATCAGGATGGATGGATGGATGGATGGAGGGGAATTGGCTGGGTAGGTAGGTAGGTAGGTAGGTAGGTAGGTAGGTAGGTAGGTAGGTAGATAGGTAGATAGATAGGTAGGTAGGTAGATAGATAGGTAGGTAGGTAGGTAGGTAGGTAGGTAGATAGATAGATAGATAGATAGGTAGATAGGTAGGTAGGTAGGAATAGTTAGTTAGTTAGTTAGTTAGTTAGTTAGTTAGATAGATAGATAGATAGATAGATAGATAGATAGATAGATAGATAGATAGATAGATAGATAGATAGATAGATAGATAGATAGATAGATAGATAGATAGATAGATAGATAGATAGATAGATAGATAGATAGATAGATAGATAGATAGATAGATAGATAGATAGATAGATAGATAGATAGATAGATAGATAGATAGATAGATAGATAGATAGATAGATAGATAGATAGATAGATAGATAGATAGATAGATAGATAGATAGATAGATAGATAGATAGATAGATAGATAGATAGATAGATAGATAGATAGATAGATAGATAGATAGATAGATAGATATAGATAACAAATGTAACAAATGGACAAATGGTAGATGAACGACAGAGATGAATAAGATGGGTGAATGGATAAATAGATCTAATATTTTATAGACAAATTAATAAACAATTTACACTTTTCATTTAGTTTGAAATGATGTTGACTCTATCATTAAGATCAGACGATGAAATGTTTCATGTGACACTATATTCCTGGTTACTCTCTGACTCGGTCAATATGGCTGACAAATTAATTGAGGTTTGTTTTCAGCAATTTAAAATAGGTATCAGGATTAGTAGAATGGGTCTCAGTCTGATGGAGTATGTAGTTTAGAGTATGGGCCTCTGTCTTTGGGTTAGAACTTATGGTAACTGGACTTGTTTCTCATCCTCAGATTCAGTCTCCGTATATCGAAGAGTTTCTACAATACACTTCCACTCTACAGCAGAATAATGGATTTGTATTAGATCTATTGTGGAGATATTATGAGAAAAATAAGAATTATTTAGCAGCTGCTAAAATATTAGACCAATTAGCTCATAGAGATAGGTTTGTTACGTTATCTTGTTCTCCATTATATAACTCTATTTGCCTGTTAGTCCTGATATGATACTGGATCAAAGATTGGAATACATATCACGTGCTGTTATGTGTGCGAAGAGTAGTGGTGCCATAACTAGTGTGAGTGGAGAGGGAGAGTTTCTACATGAACTAGAAGAGAAAATGGAAGTTAGATACAGTTAAACTTTCCTATCTATCCCTCATTGTTTTATTTCCTGGTAGGTTGCTCGAATTCAGTTAAGTATTTTGGAGGCTTTGCGAAGGTTTCCATCTTCAAGACATATTGATTCAGCTATTAAAATATTGAATACTGAACTAATGGATGTTAGCAAGGTGGATCTATTAATAGAATGTTACTAAAAATAGTATCAAATGTGGCTAATAAATAATGTTACTATAAATAGTAGAAAGTAATATTAATTTCTAATGGTGTGTTACTAAAAATAGTATCAAATGTGACTAATGAATAATGTTGCTATACATAGTAGAAATAGCATTAATTTCTTTTTAAAAATATGTTACTAAAAATAGTATCAAATATGGCTAATAAATGATGTTACTATAAATAGTATTAAAGTCTGTTAATAGAGTGTGTTACTAAAAATGTGGCTAATAAATAATGTTACTATAAATAGCTATTAATAAAATGTTACTAAAAATAGTTTTATTGACTAGTAAAATGTATTAATAGAATATGTTACTAAAAATAGTACTAAAATCTATTAATAGTGTATGTTACATATTATTATGTTATAGTTGTATGGAGATTTTGCAGAGCCCTTTGACTTGCCCGAGTGTAAGATGTCAATAGTGCATTGTGCTGGTCATTATGATCCTACACTGATTGAATCATTATGGAGAGAAATAATTGAAGAAGGTATCAATGTCCGTTTATATATCTATTTATGACCTCTCGTATCTATTTCAGAGCTGAAGTCCAGTTTGCAACAACCTCGTGAAGTTCGTATGCAAAATATGAGCAATAAGTTAATTAGTTTAGGACAACTGTACTCCAATAATGAACGATATTTCCCAACTAGTAAGAATTGCCTGTGTTGATCTGCCTTTTCACTACTCAATACTCCTTTCCTACCCTCACTCTCCCTCTCTACCCTCCCCCCTTCCCTATCTCCCTACTTCTCCCTCTCCTTCCCTCCCTCCCTCCCTCTCCTCTTTTAGAATACCTCATCAAGTTATTGGAACAGCACTGTTGTCAACTACATTGGGAGCCAGGGTTTGTTCCTCTAATGTTTCGTCAAATTGGGATATCATACCCAACACTGTTTACCTTGTATAATGGAATGTTCAATGAAAAGGTTCACTTGTGTCTGTAATGTGTTACATCCATTCATTCATTCATCCACTCTTCTATCTATCTACGCATCCATTCATTCATTTATTCGATCTTTCATCCTCTCATTTATCCATCCATCTACCTATGCACCTATCGTCCACCTATCCATCTACACTGCAAAAAGATTTTGGTTATTTCAACCAATCAGTTGGTTACCTCAATTGCATTCCGATTTACCTTTTCACACCATATTGAGGTGTTCAAAGGTAAGCCAGTTTGCATTTTTAATTTTTAGTGTTGATATGTTGTGTTCACAATGACTAAGAAAATTAATAGTGGAGGATGACTGATATGATGTCATACAGTAATTATAGTGGGAAAGTAGACATACAATGACTAAGAAAATAATGGAAGATGACTGATATGATTATGTAAACTTATAGTGGGGATGTACTGGCATATAAACTGTGAATCATGACTAATTTACATGTCATTGTGAACAACATTCCAACACCAAAGGTTAAGCTGGCCTACTAGTCAACACCTCAACTGAGTAGTAATGGGATACCAATTGAGGTAATCAACTGCTTGGTTAAGATAACCAAATTGTTTTTACAGTATATTATTATCATTCTATTCCTTATTTATAGGACACATTTTGGCAGTCTACTGGACACCCTCTTCATATTCTTTTAGTTCTTCTTGCTCTCCTTACCTCATATACTAATAATCCTTCTCTTGTTTCATCTTACGAAAAGTTAGTCTCCTATAAACCTGACTATATGATACTATTCCATTTCTTTTTATTAGGCCGTCGTTCATTACAAATATATTGGATAAAGTTGGTCGATACCTGGTTGAACTCCAGACAATGAATCCAGCTACACCTGATCTTACCTCTGTTACTACTGGTCTTAGAAATCTTGAGAGACAAATACAAACACTAATGAAAAACTGATAATAGAACATGTTCATTTAATAATGTATTCTTATAATATTAATTATTACAAATGAGTAATTATATTAGTGTCTATTCACACTGATATTATATACTATTATACTTACTATGTGTTAATGTATACATATATAAAGGGACTAAACATCAGTTTAACACTTCATGTCAATTCTGTACTGATTCAGAAGTATATATTCTCATCACATGGTGTTATAAGTACATCTGTTGTATTGACTGGTGTATCATAGATAATATTGACCTTTTCATATGTTCTATTGAAATAGTACAAACAATATTGTTATTGAATATTTTATAGTTTCATGTTACTTACTGAGATGTGTCATATGACTTCTGATCAAACATTCCATATGCTTCACTAATCTTCATTTCAATATCATCATCACTATCATAATATAATAATTATAATTATAATATTTATTATATATTACCATGTCTTGTTATGTATAACTACTCCATAGGCTGTACTCTTCTTTGTCTGATTATTATCAGGACTATAAATTATATAATAATTATAATAATAATTAAATGAGAGAATATGGTACGTATAGCAGCCATACCTCAAGTCATAATGATTTGATTTTCTTACTCTCTTTTTGTATATCAATATAATAATAATAACAGTCACACATATTACTACTATACATAATATACAACTCAACAGTGATAAGCCTATTATAAGACCAGTATTGGAATCCACACTGGTTGTTTGTGTTGCTGTATATATAAATAAAATATTAGATGTATCATATTGATATGAGATTTACTTGTTTCTCCAGTCGAAGAAGTTCCTAAAAAAGATAATTGATGCATGATTAAAAGACAAGTGTCATTATGTAATTATTACCAGTAGTAGTTGAAGATGAACTCATCATGATTAATATATCAAGAGATGAAGTTGATATAACTATATTCATTAGAAATAATTTAAAACAATATCTATTAGCATCTAGACTACATTACCTGTTGGTATGATTGGGTCTGTTTCCTCTCCCTCATACTCTATACCTCCTAATATAAATGTTACTGTTATAGAGAATATATAATCCAGGTTTGGGTCTAGTCCATCTATTACTCCCTCTGAAACACTAGCTGGGAAGTTGTTTGATCCTGAATCAACCTGTCTCTTCACTTCACTAGTACTATAAACATATACTGTATATCCGTCTACAGCATCAGATTCTATTCGATCCCATGTTGCTATAACTGTAGTATCACTAATACGAGTGACTTGAAAGTTCTGAACCATAGCTATAAAGACAAAAGAGATAACATACAGCTTTATAAATATTTCTAAATTCTTACGTATATCAAATGTCATAGTTGTTTCATCTATCCATTCTCCTGGACCAGCAATAGTGTATGCTCTCACACCAACTGTATAACTTGTGTTTGGTAATAGTCCATCTATTACGTGTTGAGTGTTTGTAGTATTCACGTATACAAATGAGTCACTGTTGTCAGACTGTCTATAACGTATATCATACATGATGATGATACCATTAGGCATAGAGGGCTGATTCCATGTGATACTGATCTGATCTACATCTGATCCACTTGACATTAGGTTTGACACCACACCAGGTTCTGAGAGACACAAACATCATGTGAAACATGAACTAGTAATGAATATACTAACTGACCAGCTTGTTCTGTCTGTTGTATTCTATTATCACTTGTTGGTCCAGTTCCACCATCATTATATGCTGATACTGTCACAGTGTAGTTGGTATATGGTCTCAGCTCAGTGAGAGTGTATGCTATGTTCTGTCCTCCAATGACAGTGATAGTGTCAGAGAATGTTGTGTTTGTGTAGTAGAGTAAGTATCCATTGATGGGTCCATTCTGTCCAGGAAGTACCTCATCCCATGAAACAGTTAAAGACCTAGCCTCAACTGATGAGAACATTATGTTCTCTGGAGAAGAAGTAGGTTCTGAGAGATACAAACATCATGTGAATTATGTATTAGTAATGAATATATATACTAACTGACCAGCTTGTTCTGTCTGTTGTGTTCTATTATCACTTGTTGGTCCAGTTCCAACATCATTGTATGCTGACACTGTCGCAGTGTAGTTAGTATATGGTCTCAGTTCAGTGAGAGTGTATGCTCTGTTCTCTCCTCCAGTGATGTTGATAGTGTCAGAGAATGTTGTGTTTGTGTAGTAGAGTAAGTATCCAGTGATGGGTCCATTCTGTCCAGAAGGAGGTACCTCATCCCATGAAACAGTTAAAGACCTAGCCTCAACTGATGAGAAGATTATGTTCTCTGGAGAAGAAGTAGGTTCTGAGAAATACAAACATCATGTGATTTATGTATTAGTAATGAATATACTAACTGACCAGCTTGTTCTGTCTGTTGTATTCTATTATCACTTGTTGGTCCAGTTCCAGCATCATTGTATGCTGACACTGTCACAGTGTAGTTAGTATATGGTCTCAGTTCAGTGAGAGTGTATGCTATGTTCTCTCCTCCAGTGATGTTGATAGTGTCAGAGAATGTTGTGTTTGTGTAGTAGAGTAAGTATCCAGTGATGGGTCCATTCTGTCCAGAACAAGGTAATTCATCCCATGTGATATTGAAAGACCTAGCCTCAACTAATGAGAAAACAACGCTCTCTGGAGAAGAGGTAGGTTCTGAGAAAGAAATATCAGAATGCAGTTATAAAATTCATACTACACCTGAAGAGATGTTTATTCATAAAACAGATCTACACACTTTTACTTATTTTGTACAGTCTATCACACACAAGTACTAAAAATGTGGGTGTTGTCCCACCAGTGTATTGCCAGTGTTTCCCCCAGGATAAATATTAAGTGTGAAGTAGTGCATCAGTGGTACATGATGTTTGGTCAACAATGTTCAATCAGTGTTATAAACAGTGTCATAAAATTTAGAATTAATGGATGGGGGAGTGACATGGTACTACCACTAGTATTGCTGTACTCAAACTTCAAACACATTGTGTTGATATCCCAGATTTTCTGTTTAGCTAGTAATGAAAACATTTAAATCATTAGAGCTTGAGTGCCCATCCACACATTAAATTTCAATTATATATCAAATGAACACCCACACAAATTATTCAACGTGATACACAGATCCATTCTTTATTCGTTGCCCAGTTCTAATTCATAATATCATTTTTCAACCCACCAGCAGAGAGAGTGGTAACAATATTACCACTATCAAACTCAATGAACTCAGTACCAAATATTCCAATGAATAATAAGATAGTACAGTAACTACCAGGATTAATACCACTGAACACAAGTGGTGATGAACTAGAGAGTTTTTGCATAAAATCATTTAATGATTCTTCACATAGTCTATGACACTGATGTGTTATACTGTAACCATTAGAAGGAATTGGATCAGGTTCAGTCCATGTCAGAGTAATAGTGTTACTAGTAGAAGTAGCTGTGAGGTCACTCACTGATGGTAGTGCTGAAGGGAATCAGTAATGTAGTGATTATAATACACAAGATGTTTACTATCCCTTACTTAATGTCACACTCTCAATACTACTATTAACACTGGGTAGTACAGGAGTACCATCATTACCATATGATACCACAAAGAACTCATATGTTTCATCCTGAGTGAGTCCTGATGTCACATCGTATGTGTTTTCAGTAGTGTTTACTAAACTCTGAATATCATCACTACCACTGAGAGAATAGAACACCTCATATCTAGGTGATGATCCTGTCCAGGAGAGTTGTACATGAAGCAGACCTGTACCCAGTCTTGTTAGTGTGAGAGCGGGGGTAGCAGAAACTGTCAAAATAATCATCTATGAAATTTGCACAAATTTATTAATGGGTTAATGAATTTGTAAAAGGCAGGACTAGTTTTAAAGTTCAGTCATGCACTACTATGAGAATTCTTTGGTTGTATAAGTATTATACTATTTTGAATGTGTAATATAGATACAACACTATCCTTACATGAAGTGACAAGCCTGGTTTTAAAGTTCAGTGATGTAAGTTCACTATAGAATCTGACATGTACATGTAATATACAAACAAATGTATATATGATATACATGTACTTGTGTAAACCACAAATGAGTATACATGTACACATGTACATACATGTACTCACTTACAAAACACTGGTATGTCCATACTAAGCTTTACTGTTACTCATAAATGAGTTTAATTGTTCCCAAGAATACAAATATAATGTAATGTAGTTTAACTTTTAAAGAGTTTAGTGTTTAAATGCATTATATGTATGGCATTCTGACTTTCATATTTTATGTCATATTTAATGTTTGGGTTTAGTGTAATTATATATGTTATCATCCATATGACTTCACACGAAATACTGTTTCAAATTAAAACAAGAAATTTGCTTTTGAAAGACTGGATTCACTCCCAAAACACTCATATGTCCATACCAAGTAATTCCTCTAGCTTATTATTACTAATGAATGTGTTTAACTATCTTCAAGAATGGAAATATATTTCAGATGTAGTTAAATGAGTATATGTAATCATAAGAAAAGGGGTCATTTGGTAAATATTAATTTTGATAAAAAGCTAAATGTTACCATTTTATATAACAAACTAAACCAGGTATCTAGAAGAGAAATGATTGATCTTCCTGGATACCAAATTTAGTTTCCTTTCTATATAAATAGCAAGTATTTAATTAAAAGGTAAGCATTCAATTATTAATAGTGAATTACCATTTTAGCTATACTTATATATGTATGGACCATATGCCTGGTATTCTAAATCTGACTTTCATATTTCATGTTAATTCTTTGGGATTCTCATGGATGGTCACATATTAATTTTCTACTAACCTGATACACTTAATGATGTACTATTCTCAGTAGCAGGGACACCATTAATAGTACCATTCTCTACTCTGGCATTAGAGACAGTACACTGATAGTTACCTTCCTCTCTCATCCTCACTGTCACTGTCACCAGTGTAGCAGTACCAACATTCACTACCTCACGAGACAAGTCATCACTTGTTTGAGTAATACTAAATGAGTTTGGTCCTGTACATGTGACATTAGTAGGAGGTCCATCTGTTACAGTGAAGCTCAGGTTGAATACTGGAGGATCAACATATCTTGGTGTGGAGATCAGGGATAATGACATGTCTCCTGCTTTAGGACCAGCTATAAAATGAAGTGATATATTATATACTATTACTACACAACTCATCATTAACTCACTATTATCATTGTATGTACTGGTATCATACACTCCTACTACTAGTGTTCTATCATCAATGATACATTTGTACAGACCCTCATAATCTGATGTTATTGGTGTTGTTGAATCTTCATCTCTGAATAATATAGTATATACGAGCTGTTCATCAGTCTGAAATATTGGGTCTGGTCCAGTGTAATCATTTGTTGTCCTATCTGCACTAAATGCTCCAGTCCATACTACAACTTCAGTACCATTAGGATAGTAAAAGGTTCCATAAGTTCTTCTAATATGATGCATACACCAAATACCCTCAGGATAGAGACTAGTACCATCATCACCATCAATATCATCATTCTCAGTATCAGGGAATTGTTGAGATGTAATCATATAATAGTCTGGTAATATTATTTCAAGATACTCAGCCCACAAATATACAACTATAATAATATAGTATTGAGAATATAATACATAACAACTTCATAAAGATTTACCTCCTTCTGGTGGTATGGGTCTACTTTGTATTCCTGATAATGAACATACTACTAGTACTATTATATATAATACTGATGATATATTCATCTTGAACAAGATATCATTAACAGTGATAGTCCTCTACTTATAACTAACTAAATTCATAATGATAAAATTAATGGCATATAAACTGTGAATCATGACTAATTTACATGGCATTGTGAACAACATTCCAACACCAAAGGTTAAGCTGCCCTACACTTCAACACCTCAACTGAGTAGTAATGGGATACCAATTGAGGTGATCAACTGCTTGGTTAAGATAACCAAATTGTTTTTACAGTATATTATTATCATTCTATTCCTTATTTATAGGACACATTTTGGCAGTCTACTGGACATCCTCTTCATATTCTTTTAGTTCTTCTTGCTCTCCTTACCTCATATACTAATAATCCTTCTCTTGTTTCATCTTATGAAAAGTTAGTCTCCTATACACTTGACTATATGATAGTATTCCATTTCTTTCTATTAGGCTGTCGTTCATTACAAATATATTGGATAAAGTTGGTCGATACCTGGTTGAACTCCAGACAATGAATCCAGCTACACCTGATCTTACCTCTGTTACTACTGGTCTTAAGAATCTTGAGAGACAAATACAAACACTAATGAAAAACTGATAATAAAACATGTTCATTTGATAATGTATTCTTATTATTACAAGTGATATGAAAAACAGAAAGTAATTTTAATAGTGTTATTAATTCTATTGATACTGTTATACTTACTATGTGTGAATGCATGCATACGTATATAAAGGGATGTATATGTTTTTGTGGAAAGGTGATAAGCTAAACATCAGTTTCATAATTATTGTGTTTTCATAACAGTCAAAATACTTCACGTCAAATTTTGTACTGTTTCGTAAGTATTTTCAACATGAGATGATGTTATAAGTACATCTGTTGTATTGACTGGCATTTCATATTCTGTAGTGGTGATCTCTTCATATGTTCTATTGAAATAGTACAAACAATATTGTTATTGAATATTTTATTTATATATAGTTTCATGTTACTTACTGAGATGTGTCATGTGACTTCTGATCAACCATCCCATATGCTTCACTAATCTTCATTTCAATATCATCATCACTATTATAAAATTATAATATAATAATTATAATTATAATATTTATTATATATTACCATTTCTTGTCATGTTCAACTACTCCATAGGCTGCACTCTTCTTTGTCTGATCACTATCAGGACTATAAATTATATAATAATAATAATTAAATGAGTGAATATGGTACGTATGGCAGCCATACCTCAAGTCATAATGATTTGATTTTCTTACTCTCTTTTTGTATATCAATATAATAATAATAACAGTCACACATATTACTACTATACATAATATACAACCCAACAGTGATATGCCTATTATAAGACCAGTATTGGAATCCACACTGCTTGTTTGTGTTGCTGTATATATAAATAAAATATTAGATGTATCATATTGATATGATATAAATGATGCATGATTAAAAGACAAGTGTCATTATGTAATTAATACCAGTAGTAGTTGAAGATGAACTCATCATGATTAGAGATGAAGTTGATATAACTGTATTCATTAGAAGCAATATCTATTAGCATCTAGACTACATTACCTGACGGTATGATTGGGTCTGTTTCCTCTCCCTCATACTCTATACCTCCTAATATAAATGTTACTGTTATAGAGAATATATAATCCAGGTTTGGGTCTAGTCCATCTATTACTCCCTCTGAAACACTAGCTGGGAAGTTGTTTGATCCTGAATCAACCTGTCTCTTCACTTCACTAGTACTATAAAAATATACTGTATATTTGTCTACAGCATCAGATTCTATTCGGTCCCATGTTGCTCTAACTGTAGTATCACTAATACGAGTGACTTGAAAGTTCTGAACCATAGCTATGAAGACAAAAGAGATAATATACAGCTTTATAAATATTCTAAACTCTTACGTATATCAAATGTCATAGCTGTTTCATCTGTCCATTCTCCTGGACCAGCAATAGTGTATGCTCTCACACCAACTGTATAACTTGTGTCTGGTATTAGTCCATCTATTATGTGTTGAGTGTTCCTTGTACCATTCACATATATAAATGAATCACTGTTGTCAGACACTCTATAACGTATTTCATACACAATGATGATACCATTAGGAATGGAGGGTTGATTCCATGTGATATTGATCTGATCTACATCTGATCCACTTGACATTAGGTTTGACACCACACCAGGTTCTGAGAGACACAAACATCATATGAAACATGAACTAGTAATGAATATACTAACTGACCAGCTTGTTCTGTCTGTTGTGTTCTATTATCACTTGTTGGTCCAGTTCCAGCATCATTGTATGCTGACACTGTCACAGTGTAGTTGGTATATGGTCTCAGTTCAGTGAGAGTGTATGCTCTGTTCTCTCCTCCAATGACAGTGATAGTGTCAGAGAATGTTGTGTTTGTGTAGTAGAGTAAGTATCCAGTGATGGGTCCATTCTGTCCAGAGCAAGGTAATTCATCCCATGTGATATTGAAAGACCTAGCCTCAACTAATGAGAAGATCATGTTCTCTGGAGTAGAGGTAGGTTCTGAGAAAGAAATATCAAAATGGAGTTATAAAATGTATACTACACCTGAGGAGATGTTTATTCATAAAACAGCTCTATAAACCTTTACTTATATTGTACAGTCTATCACACACAAGTACTGAAAATGTGGGTGTTGTCCCACCAGTGTATTGCCAGTGTTTCCCCCAGGATAAATATTAAGGGTGAAGTAGTGCATCAGTGGTACATGATGTTTGGTCAACAATGTTCAATCAGTGTTATAAACAGTGTCATTAAATTTAGAATTAAAGGTGGGGGAGTGACATGGTACTACCATTTTGGGAAAACACTGTACTCAAACTTCAAACACATTGTGTTGATATCCCAGATTTTCTGTTTAGCTAGTAATGAAAAAAACATTTAAATCATTAGAGCTTGAGTGCCCATCCACACATTAAATTTCAATTATATATCAAATGAACACCCACACAAATTATTCAACCTGATACCCAGATCCATTCTTTATACGTTGAACAGTTCAAATTCATAATGTCATTTTTCAACTCACCAGCAGAGAGTGTGGTAACATCATTACCACTATCAAACTCAATGGACTCAGTACCAAATACTCCAATGAATAATGATATAGTACAGTAACTACCAGGATTAATACCACTGAACATAAGTGGTGATGAACTGGAGAAATGTTGATCAATATCATTAAATGATTCCTCACATAGTCTACGACACTGACGTGTTACACTGTAACCACCAGAAGGGATTGGATCAGGTTCAGTCCATGTCAGAGTAATAGTGTTACTAGTAGAAGTAGCTGTGAGGTCACTCACTGATGGTAGTGCTGAAGGGAATCAGTAATATAGTGATTATAATACACAAGATGTTTACTATCACTTACTTAATGTCACACTCTCAATACTACTATTAACACTGGGTAGTACAGGAGTACTATCATTACCATATGATACCACAAAGAGCTCATATGTTTCATCCTGCATGAGTCCTGATGTCACAATGTATGTTGTATCAGTGGTGTTTACTAAACTCTGAATATCATCACTACCGCTGAGAGAATAGAACACCTCATATCCAGGTGATGATCCTGACCAGGAGAGTTGTAAATGAAGCAGACCTGTATCCAGTCTTGTTAGTGTGAGAGCGGGGGTAGCAGAAACTGTAAAGTATTTATGAAAAAACCACACTTTACACAAAGTTAATAAAATTTGTAAAAGGCTTGAAATTAGGACTGGTTTTAAAGTTCAGTGATCTTTATTCATGCACTACTATGAGAATTCTGTGGTTTGTATACGTATTATACTATTTTGAATGTGTAATATAGATACAACACTATCCTTACATGAAGTGACAAGCCTAGTTTTAAAGTTCAGTGATGTAAGTTCACTATAGAATCTGACATGTACATGTAATATACAAACAAATGTATATATGATATACATGTATTTGTGTGAACCACGAATGAGTATACATGTATACATGTACATACATGTACTCACTTACAAAACACTGGTGTGTCCATACTAAGCTTTACTGTTACTCATAAATGAGTTTAATTGTCCCCAAGAATACAAATATAATGTAATGTAGTTTAACTTTTAAAGAGTTTAGGATTTAAATGCATTATATGTCTGGCATTCTGACTTTCATATTTTATATCATATTTAATGTTTGGGTTTAGTGTAATTATATATGTTATCATCTACATGTATATGACTTCACATGAAATACTGTTTCAAATTAAAACTAGAAATTTGCTTTTGAAAGACTGGATTCACTCCCAAAACACTCATATGTCCATATCAAGTAATTCCTCTAGTATATTATTACTAATGAATGTGTTTAACTATCTCCAAGAATGGAAATATATTTCAGATGTAGTTAAATGAGTATATGTAATCATAAGAAAAGGGGTCATTTGGTAAATATTAATTTTGATAAAAAGCTAACCTTTAAATGTTACCATTTTATATAACAAACTAAACCAGGTATCTAGAAGAGAAATGATTGATCTTCCTGGATACCAAATTTAGTTTCCTTTTTATATAAAATAGCAAGAATTTAATTCAAAGGTAAGCAATTAATGGTGAATTACCTTCAAATCGATTTTAGCTATACTTATATATGTATAGACCATATGCCTGGTATTCCAAATCTGACTTTCATGTCAATTCTTTGGGATTCTCATGGATGGTCACATATTTAATTATTAATTTTCTACTAACCTGATACACTTAATGATGTACTACTATTACTAGCAGTGACACCATTAATAGTACCATCCTCTACTCTGGCATTAGAGACAGTACACTGATAGTCACCTCCCTCTCTCATCCTCACTGTCACTGTCACCAGTGTAGCAGTACCATCATTCACTACCTCACGAGACAAGTCATCACTTGTTTGATTAATACTAAATGAGTTTGGTCCTGTACATGTGACATCAGTAGGAGGTCCATTTGTTACAGTGAAGCTCAGGTTGAATACTGGAGGATCAACATATCTTGGTGTGGAGATCAGGGATAATGACATGTCTCCTGCTTCAGGACCAGCTATAAAATGAAGTGATATATTATATACTATTACTACACAACTCATCATTAACTCACTATTATCATTGTATGTACTGGTATTATACACTCCTACTACTAGTGTTCTATTATCAATGATACATTTGTACAGACCCTCATAATCTGATGTTATTGGTGTTGTTGAATCTTGATCTCTCATTAATATAGTATATACGAGCTGTTCATCAGTCTGAAATATTGGGTCTGGTCCAGTGTAATCATTTGTTGTCCTATCCATACTAAATGCTCCAGTCCATACTACAACTTCAGTACCATTAGGATAGTAAAAGGTTCCATAAGTTCTTTTAACATGATGCATACACCAAATACCCTCAGGATAGAGACTAGTACCCTCATCACCATCAATATCATCATTCTCAGTATCAGGGAATTGTTGAGATGTAATCATATAGTAGTCTGGTAATATTATTTCAAGATACTCAGCCCACAAATATACAACTATAATAATATAGTATTGAGAATATAATACATAACAACTTCATAAAGATTTACCTCCTTCTGGTGGTATGGGTCTACTTTGTTGTCCTTGTATTCCTGATAATGAACATACTACTAGTACTATTATATATAATACTGATGATATATTCATCTTGAACAAGACTACTCTACTCCTCCCAATCACTAACTCAATTATAACTAAATTCATAATGATTATACTACACAACATAATTATATATTATATATTAATGATAATAATGTCATAAGTCAATTTCTTTCAGTGATGAAGTGACCTGATGTTAAAAGGAAATTCATTATATAAACACACACACACACACCCTATCATAAAGTATAAATGTTAATAATAACTCACTTCAAATGAACAACCTGTCGCTTGTTTTATATCATCTATAGTGACCCCTTTTGAAATTTCAACAAATATCAGACCCTTCTCTATATCAATATTAAACACACCCTAAACACAACATGTACATACATAATCACATGTCTGTTTGTACATATGTACACATACCATTTCAGTAATAATACAATCCACACAGTTCTTTCCTGTTAATGGTAGACTACATTCATCTAATATCTTATGACTACCATCCTATAATAACAAATAATATATCACTGATTAGTTTTATATCATATAATAATAATACCTTTGTTGTATGTTCCATAGTAATCACTACCTTTGTTCCTTTACTAGCTACCAGGTTCATAGCTCCACCCATTCCCTTTACCATCTTACCGTATATCACCATGGTAACATGTACATGTACATACTAATCTATCCATGTATTCATTATTTATAGGACACATTTTGGCAGTCTACTGGACGTCCTCTTCATATTATTTTTGCTCATATACTAATAATTCTTCTCTTGTTTCATCGTACGAAAAGTTAGTCTCCTATAAACCTGACCATTGGTTGATACCTAGTTGAACTCCAAACAATGAATCTAGCTACACCTGATCTTACCTCTGTTTCTACTGGTCTTAGGAATCTTGAGAGACAAATACAAACACTAATGAAAAACTGATAATAGAACATGTTCATTTGATAACGTATTCTTATTATTACAAGTGATATGAAAAACAGAAAGTAATTTTAATAGTGTTATTAATTCTATTGATACTGTTATACTTACTATGTGTGAATGCATGCATACGTATATAAAGGGATGTATATGTTTTTGTGGAAAGGTGATAAGCTAAACATCAGTTTCATAATTATTGTGTTTTCATAACAGTCAAAATACTTCACGTCAAATTTTGTACTGTTTCGTAAGTATTTTCAACATGAGATGATGTTATAAGTACATCTGTTGTATTGACTGGCATTTCATATTCTGTAGTGGTGATCTCTTCATATGTTCTATTGAAATAGTACAAACAATATTGTTATTGAATATTTTATTTATATATAGTTTCATGTTACTTACTGAGATGTGTCATGTGACTTCTGATCAACCATCCCATATGCTTCACTAATCTTCATTTCAATATCATCATCACTATTATAAAATTATAATATAATAATTATAATTATAATATTTATTATATATTACCATTTCTTGTCATGTTCAACTACTCCATAGGCTGTACTCTTCTTTGTCTGAATATTATCAGTACTAATTATAATAATAATTAAATGAGAGAATATGGTACGTATGGCAGCCATACCTCATGTAATCCTGTTTTGATTTTGTTACTCTCTTTTTGTATATCAATATAATAATAATAACAGTCACACATATTACTACTATACATAATATACAACTCAACAGTGATATGCCTATTATAAGACCAATATTGGAATCCACATTGCTTGTTTGTGTTGCTGTATATATAAATAAAATATTACATGTATCATATTGATATGAGATTTACTTGTTACTACAGGAGAAAAGGTGGAAAATGAAGAGACAGTCATTTCTAGTAAAAAGATAATTATAAGTAGAAGGAATGAAAACCATAAATACATAAACATCAAACATTACCTAATGGTATAATTGGGTCTGTTTCCTCTCCCTCATACTCTATACCTCCTAATATAAATGTTACTGTTATAGAGAATATATAATCCAGGTTTGGGTCTAGTCCATCTATTACTCCCTCTGAAACATTAGCTGGGAAGTTGTTTGATCCTGAATCAACCTGTCTACTAGTAATATAGTAATATACTGTATATCTGTCTACAGCATCAGATTCTATTCGATTCCATGTTGCTCTAGCTGTAGTATCACTAATACGAGTGACTTGAAAGTTCTGAACCATAGCTATGAAGACAAGAGATAACATACAGCTTTATAAATATTATAAACTCTTACGTATATCAAATGTCATAGCTGTTTCATCTGTCCATTCTCCTGGACCAGCAATAGTGTATGCTCTCACACCAACTGTATAACTTGTGTTTGGTAATAGTCCATCTATTATGTGTTGAGTGTTTGTTGTACCATTCACATATATAAATGAATCATTGTTGTCAGACTTTCTATAACGTATTTCATACACAATGATGATACCATTAGGAATGGAGGGTTGATTCCATGTGATACTGATCTGATCTACATCTGATCCACTTAACATTAGGTTTGACACCACACCAGGTTCTGAGAGACACAAACATCATATGAAACATGAACTAGTAATGAATATACTAACTGACTAGCTTGTTCTGTCTGTTGTGTTCTATTATCACTTGTTGGTCCAGTTCCAGCATCATTATATGCTGATACTGTCACAGTGTAGTTGGTATATGGTCTCAGTTCAGTGAGAGTGTATGATCTATTCTCTCCTCCAGTGATGTTGATAGTGTCAGAGAATGTTGTGTTTGTGTAGTAGAGTAAGTATCCAGTGATGGGACCATTCTGTCCAGAACAAGGTACCTCATCCCATGAGATATGGAAGGACTTAGCCTCAACTGATGAGAAGATTATGTTCTCTAGAGAAGAAGTAGGTTCTGAGAAAGAAATATCAGAATGGATAAAATTCATAATGTCATTAGTCAAACTAACCAAAAGGAAGTGTGATAACAATATAACCACTATCAAATCCAATAGTATCAATACCAAATAGTCCAATGAATAGTGAGATATTACAGTAACTATCAGGAGTAACATCTGTGAACACAAGTGGTGATGAAGCAGAGGTCTTTTGCATAGTACTATCAGATGATACTTCACATAGTCTACGACACTGACGTGTTATACTGTAACCATTAGAAGGGATTGGATCAGGTTCAGTCCATGTCAGAGTAATAGTGTTACTAGTAGAGGTAGCTGTGAGGTCACTCACTGATGGTAGTGCTGAAGGGAATCAGTAATATAGTGATTATAATACAAAAGATGTTTACTGTCACTTACTTAATGTCACACTCTCAATACTACTATTAACACTGGGTAGTACAGGAGTACCATCATTACCATATGATACCACAAAGAACTCATATGTTTCACTATGATTGAGTCCTGATGTCACATTGTATGTTGTATCAGTGGTGTTTACTAAACTCTGAATATCATCACTACCACTGAGAGAATAGAACACCTCATATCTAGGTGATGATCCTGTCCAGGAAAGTTGTACATGATCCAGACCTGAACCCAGTCTTGTTATTGTAAAATCAGTGGGTGTATCAGAAACTGTGTAATTATATAAAAATAATGACGTGATCACATATGAAACTTAAGTGAAATATATAATGTGAGAGTTTTGTTATAAAAAGTGTTACCAAAGCAGTACCAATGTGTATAAATACATTTAAACCACTTGTATGTCCATAGTGAGACATTTAATCTAGTTTTATTATAATTGAGTTTAATTATCTTCAAAAATAGAAATGTTAAGAGTTTAATAAGTCATGCATTAAATATATAATAATATAAATATACAGAATATCAGTAAGACCAATAATTATTAACATTAGCTAACATATAAAGTATGTAATTAATCAAAGTATTTATGTTTGTTACACAATCATCCTCTAAATCCACTATATTAGTTATTTTAATAGAATTATGTTATTTTTGTAGTGATAGTTATAATAAGTATAATTATACTGACTATATAAACTATACAATGAAATATTTATGTCAAAATACTTAAATTAGTTAATGGTCTTTTTAATTATCTCCAAATCACTTTCGCCTATACTTATTTATGTATAGATCATAATTATGTCTGGTATTGTAAATCTGATTTCCATATTTTGTGTTGAATGTTTAGGTGTCGTATGATTCTTTCACTAACCTGATACACTTAATGATGAACTACTATTAGTAGCAGTGACACCATTAATAGTACCATCCTCTACTCTGGCATTAGAGACAGTACACTGATAGTTACCTCCCTCTCTCATCCTCACTGTCACTGTCACCAGTGTAGCAGTACCAACATTCACTACCTCACGAGACAAGTCATCACTTGTTTGAGTAATACTAAATGAGTTTGGTCCTGTACATGTGACATTAGTAGGAGGTCCATCTGTTACAGTGAAGATCAAATTGAATACTGGAGGATCAACATATCTTGGTGTGGAGATCAGGGATAATGACATGTCTCCTGCTTTAGGACCAGCTATAAAATGAAGTAATATATTATATACTATTACTACACAACTCATCATTAACTCACTATTATCATTGTATGTACTGGTATCATACACTCCTACTACTAGTGTTCTATCATCAATGATACATTTGTACAGACCCTCATAATCTGATGTTATTGGTGTTGTTGAATCTTCATCTTTCAACAATACAGTATATTGGAGCTGTTCATTAGTCTGAAATATGGGGTCTGGTCCACTGTAATCATTTTCTGTCCTTTCATGATTAAATGTTCCAGTGTATACTACAACATTAGTACCATTAGGATAGTAAAAGGTTCCATAGGTGTTGGACATATAATGCAGACACCAAATACCCTCAATAAATCTATCACTATCATCATCCCTCTCAGTATCAGGGAATTGTTGAGATGTAATCATATAGTAGTCTGGTAATATTATTTCAAGATACTCAGCCCACAAATATACAACTATAATAATATAGTATTGAGAATATAATACATAACAACTTCATAAAGATTTACCTCCTTCTGGTGGTATGGGTCTACCTTGTATTCCTGATAATGAACATACTACTAGTACTATTATATATAATACTGATGATATATTCATCTTGAACAAGAAATCGTGATACTCCTCCACTAAAATAACAGTCCCAAATCACTAATCAAAACAACTCAATTATTATAACTATTATAACTAAATTCATAATGATTATACTACACAACATAATTATATATTATATATTCATAGATAATAATGTCTTATAAGTCAATTTCTTTCAGTGATGAAGTGACCCTGATGTTAAAAGGAAATTCATTATATAAACACACACACACACACACCCTATCATAAAGTATAAATGTTAATAATAACTCACTTCAAATGAACAACCTGTTGCTTGTTTTATATCATCTATAGTGACCCCTTTTGAAATTTCAACAAGTATCAGACCCTTCTCTTTATCAATATTAAACACACCCTAAACACAACATGTACATACATAATCACATGTGTGTTTGTACATATGTACACATACCATTTCAGTAATAATACAATCCACACAGTTCTTTCCTGTTAATGGTAGACTACATTCATCTAACATCTTATGACTACCATCCTATAATAACAAATAATATATCACTGATTAGTTTTATATCATATAATAATAATACCTTTGTTGTATGTTCCATAGTAATCACTACCTTTGTTCCTTTACTAGCTACCAGGTTCATAGCTCCACCCATTCCCTTTACCATCTTATCGTATATCACCATGGTAACATGTACATGTACATACTAATCTATCCATGTATTCATTATTTATAGGACACATTTTGGCAGTCTACTGGACGTCCTCTTCATATTATTTTTGCTCATATACTAATAATTCTTCTCTTGTTTCATCGTACGAAAAGTTAGTCTCCTATAAACCTGACCATTGGTTGATACCTAGTTGAACTCCAAACAATGAATCTAGCTACACCTGATCTTACCTCTGTTTCTACTGGTCTTAGGAATCTTGAGAGACAAATACAAACACTAATGAAAAACTGATAATAGAACATGTTCATTTGATAACGTATTCTTATTATTACAAGTGATATGAAAAACAGAAAGTAATTTTAATAGTGTTATTAATTCTATTGATACTGTTATACTTACTATGTGTGAATGCATGCATACGTATATAAAGGGATGTATATGTTTTTGTGGAAAGTTGATAAGCTAAACATCAGTTTCATAATTATTGTGTTTTCATAACAGTCAAAATACTTCACGTCAAATTTTGTACTGTTTCGTAAGTATTTTCAACATGAGATGATGTTATAAGTACATCTGTTGTATTGACTGGCATTTCATATTCTGTAGTAGTGATCTCTTCATATGTTCTATTGAAATAGTACAAACAATATTGTTATTGAATATTTTATTTATATATAGTTTCATGTTACTTACTGAGATGTGTCATGTGACTTCTGATCAACCATCCCATATGCTTCACTAATCTTCATTTCAATATCATCATCACTATTATAAAATTATAATATAATAATTATAATATTTATTATATATTACCATTTCTTGTCATGTTCAACTACTCCATAGGCTGTACTCTTCTTTGTCTGAATATTATCAGTACTAATTATAATAATAATTAAATGAGAGAATATGGTACGTATGGCAGCCATACCTCATGTAATCCTGTTTTGATTTTGTTACTCTCTTTTTGTATATCAATATAATAATAATAACAGTCACACATATTACTACTATACATAATATACAACCCAACAGTGATATGCCTATTATAAGACCAGTATTGGAATCCACACTGCTTGTTTGTGTTGCTGTATATATAAATAAATATTGATATGATATAATGGATGCATGATTAAAAGACAAGTGTCATTATGTAATTAATACCAGTAGTAGTTGAAGATGAACTCATCATGATTAGAGATGAAGTTGATATAACTGTATTCATTAGAAGCAATATCTATTAGCATCTAGACTACATTACCTGACGGTATGATTGGGTCTGTTTCCTCTCCCTCATACTCTATACCTCCTAATATAAATGTTACTGTTATAGAGAATATATAATCCAGGTTTGGGTCTAGTCCATCTATTACTCCCTCTGAAACACTAGCTGGGAAGTTGTTTGATCCTGAATCAACCTGTCTCTTCACTTCACTAGTACTATAAAAATATACTGTATATTTGTCTACAGCATCAGATTCTATTCGGTCCCATGTTGCTCTAACTGTAGTATCACTAATACGAGTGACTTGAAAGTTCTGAACCATAGCTATGAAGACAAAAGAGATAATATACAGCTTTATAAATATTCTAAACTCTTACGTATATCAAATGTCATAGCTGTTTCATCTGTCCATTCTCCTGGACCAGCAATAGTGTATGCTCTCACACCAACTGTATAACTTGTGTCTGGTATTAGTCCATCTATTATGTGTTGAGTGTTCCTTGTACCATTCACATATATAAATGAATCACTGTTGTCAGACACTCTATAACGTATATCATACATGATGATGATACCATTAGGCATAGAGGGCTGATTCCATGTGATATTGATCTGATCTACATCTGATCCACTTGACATTAGGTTTGACACCACACCAGGTTCTGAGAGACACAAACATCATATGAAACATGAACTAGTAATGAATATACTAACTGACCAGCTTGTTCTGTCTGTTGTGTTCTATTATCACTTGTTGGTCCAGTTCCAGCATCATTGTATGCTGACACTGTCACAGTGTAGTTGGTATATGGTCTCAGTTCAGTGAGAGTGTATGCTCTGTTCTCTCCTCCAATGACAGTGATAGTGTCAGAGAATGTTGTGTTTGTGTAGTAGAGTAAGTATCCAGTGATGGGTCCATTCTGTCCAGAGCAAGGTAATTCATCCCATGTGATATTGAAAGACCTAGCCTCAACTAATGAGAAGATCATGTTCTCTGGAGTAGAGGTAGGTTCTGAGAAAGAAATATCAAAATGGAGTTATAAAATGTATACTACACCTGAGGAGATGTTTATTCATAAAACAGCTCTATAAACCTTTACTTATATTGTACAGTCTATCACACACAAGTACTGAAAATGTGGGTGTTGTCCCACCAGTGTATTGCCAGTGTTTCCCCCAGGATAAATATTAAGGGTGAAGTAGTGCATCAGTGGTACATGATGTTTGGTCAACAATGTTCAATCAGTGTTATAAACAGTGTCATTAAATTTAGAATTAAAGGTGGGGGAGTGACATGGTACTACCATTTTGGGAAAACACTGTACTCAAACTTCAAACACATTGTGTTGATATCCCAGATTTTCTGTTTAGCTAGTAATGAAAAAAACATTTAAATCATTAGAGCTTGAGTGCCCATCCACACATTAAATTTCAATTATATATCAAATGAACACCCACACAAATTATTCAACCTGATACCCAGATCCATTCTTTATACGTTGAACAGTTCAAATTCATAATGTCATTTTTCAACTCACCAGCAGAGAGTGTGGTAACATCATTACCACTATCAAACTCAATGGACTCAGTACCAAATACTCCAATGAATAATGATATAGTACAGTAACTACCAGGATTAATACCACTGAACATAAGTGGTGATGAACTGGAGAAATGTTGATCAATATCATTAAATGATTCCTCACATAGTCTACGACACTGACGTGTTACACTGTAACCACCAGAAGGGATTGGATCAGGTTCAGTCCATGTCAGAGTAATAGTGTTACTAGTAGAAGTAGCTGTGAGGTCACTCACTGATGGTAGTGCTGAAGGGAATCAGTAATATAGTGATTATAATACACAAGATGTTTACTATCACTTACTTAATGTCACACTCTCAATACTACTATTAACACTGGGTAGTACAGGAGTACTATCATTACCATATGATACCACAAAGAGCTCATATGTTTCATCCTGCATGAGTCCTGATGTCACATTGTATGTTGTATTAGTGGTGTTTACTAAACTCTGAATATCATCACTACCACTGAGAGAATAGAACACCTCATATCCAGGTGATGATCCTGTCCAGGAGAGTTGTAAATGAAGCAGACCTGTATCCAGTCTTGTTAGTGTGAGAGCGGGGGTAGTAGAAACTGTAAAGTATTTATGAAAAAACCACACTTTACACAAAGTTAATAAAATTTGTAAAAGGCTTGAAATTAGGACTGGTTTTAAAGTTCAGTGATCTTTATTCATGCACTACTATGAGAATTCTGTGGTTTGTATACGTATTATACTATTTTGAATGTGTAATATAGATACAACACTATCCTTACATGAAGTGACAAGCCTAGTTTTAAAGTTCAGTGATGTAAGTTCACTATAGAATCTGACATGTACATGTAATATACAAACAAATGTATATATGATATACATGTATTTGTGTAAACCACGAATGAGTATACATGTATACATGTACATACATGTACTCACTTACAAAACACTGGTATGTCCATACTAAGCTTTACTGTTACTCATAAATGAGTTTAATTGTCCCCAAGAATACAAATATAATGTAATGTAGTTTAACTTTTAAAGAGTTTAGTGTTTAAATGCATTATATGTATGGCATTCTGACTTTCATATTTTATGTGATATTTAATGTTTGGGTTTAGTGTAATTATATATGTTATCATCTATATGACTTCACATGAAATACTGTTTCAAATTAAAACTAGAAATTTGCTTTTGAAAGACTGGATTCACTCCCAAAACACTTATATGTCCATATCAAGTAATTCCTCTAGTATATTATTACTAATGAATGTGTTTAACTATCTCCAAGAGTGGAAATATATTTCAGATGTAGTTAAATGAGTTTATGTAATCATAAGAAAAGGGGTCATTTGGTAAATATTAATTTTGATAAAAAGCTAACCTTTAAATGTTACCATTTTATATAACAAACTAAACCAGGTATCTAGAAGAGAAATGATTGATCTTCCTGGATACCAAATTTAGTTTCCTTTTTATATAAAATAGCAAAAATTTAATTCAAAGGTAAGCAATTAATGGTGAATTACCTTCAAATCGATTTCAGCTATACTTATATATGTATAGACCATATGCCTGGTATTCCAAATATGGGATTCTCATGGATGGTCACATATTTAATTATTAATTTTCTACTAACCTGATACACTTAATGATGTACTACTATTACTAGCAGTGACACCATTAATAGTACCATCCTCTACTCTGGCATTAGAGACAGTACACTGATAGTCACCTCCCTCTCTCATCCTCACTGTCACTGTCACCAGTGTAGCAGTACCATCATTCACTACCTCACGAGACAAGTCATCACTTGTTTGATTAATACTAAATGAGTTTGGTCCTGTACATGTGACATCAGTAGGAGGTCCATTTGTTACAGTGAAGCTCAGGTTGAATACTGGAGGATCAACATATCTTGGTGTGGAGATCAGGGATAATGACATGTCTCCTGCTTCAGGACCAGCTATAAAATGAAGTGATATATTATATACTATTACTACACAACTCATCATTAACTCACTATTATCATTGTATGTACTGGTATTATACACTCCTACTACTAGTGTTCTATTATCAATGATACATTTGTACAGACCCTCATAATCTGATGTTATTGGTGTTGTTGAATCTTGATCTCTCATTAATATAGTATATACGAGCTGTTCATCAGTCTGAAATATTGGGTCTGGTCCAGTGTAATCATTTGTTGTCCTATCCATACTAAATGCTCCAGTCCATACTACAACTTCAGTACCATTAGGATAGTAAAAGGTTCCATAAGTTCTTTTAACATGATGCATACACCAAATACCCTCAGGATAGAGACTAGTACCCTCATCACCATCAATATCATCATTCTCAGTATCAGGGAATTGTTGAGATGTAATCATATAGTAGTCTGGTAATATTATTTCAAGATACTCAGCCCACAAATATACAACTATAATAATATAGTATTGAGAATATAATACATAACAACTTCATAAAGATTTACCTCCTTCTGGTGGTATGGGTCTACTTTGTTGTCCTTGTATTCCTGATAATGAACATACTACTAGTACTATTATATATAATACTGATGATATATTCATCTTGAACAAGACTACTCTACTCCTCCCAATCACTAACTCAATTATAACTAAATTCATAATGATTATACTACACAACATAATTATATATTATATATTAATGATAATAATGTCATAAGTCAATTTCTTTCAGTGATGAAGTGACCTGATGTTAAAAGGAAATTCATTATATAAACACACACACACACACCCTATCATAAAGTATAAATGTTAATAATAACTCACTTCAAATGAACAACCTGTCGCTTGTTTTATATCATCTATAGTGACCCCTTTTGAAATTTCAACAAATATCAGACCCTTCTCTATATCAATATTAAACACACCCTAAACACAACATGTACATACATAATCACATGTCTGTTTGTACATATGTACACTGATTAGTTTTATATCATATAATAATAATACCTTTGTTGTATGTTCCATAGTAATCACTACCTTTGTTCCTTTACTAGCTACCAGGTTCATAGCTCCACCCATTCCCTTTACCATCTTACTGTATATCACCATGGTAACATGTACATGTACATACTAATCTATCCATGTATTCATTATTTATAGGACACATTTTGGCAGTCTACTGGACGTCCTCTTCATATTATTTTTGCTCATATACTAATAATTCTTCTCTTGTTTCATCGTACGAAAAGTTAGTCTCCTATAAACCTGACCATTGGTTGATACCTAGTTGAACTCCAAACAATGAATCTAGCTACACCTGATCTTACCTCTGTTTCTACTGGTCTTAGGAATCTTGAGAGACAAATACAAACACTAATGAAAAACTGATAATAGAACATGTTCATTTGATAACGTATTCTTATTATTACAAGTGATATGAAAAACAGAAAGTAATTTTAATAGTGTTATTAATTCTATTGATACTGTTATACTTACTATGTGTGAATGCATGCATACGTATATAAAGGGATGTATATGTTTTTGTGGAAAGTTGATAAGCTAAACATCAGTTTCATAATTATTGTGTTTTCATAACAGTCAAAATACTTCACGTCAAATTTTGTACTGTTTCGTAAGTATTTTCAACATGAGATGATGTTATAAGTACATCTGTTGTATTGACTGGCATTTCATATTCTGTAGTAGTGATCTCTTCATATGTTCTATTGAAATAGTACCCACAATATTGTTATTGAATATTTTATTTATATATAGTTTCATGTTACTTACTGAGATGTGTCATGTGACTTCTGATCAACCATCCCATATGCTTCACTAATCTTCATTTCAATATCATCATCACTATTATAAAATTATAATATAATAATTATAATTATAATATTTATTATATATTACCATTTCTTGTCATGTTCAACTACTCCATAGGCTGTACTCTTCTTTGTCTGAATATTATCAGTACTAATTATAATAATAATTAAATGAGAGAATATGGTACGTATGGCAGCCATACCTCATGTAATCCTGTTTTGATTTTGTTACTCTCTTTTTGTATATCAATATAATAATAATAACAGTCACACATATTACTACTATACATAATATACAACCCAAAAGTGATATGCCTATTATAAGACCAGTATTGGAATCCACACTGCTTGTTTGTGTTGCTGTATATATAAATAAAATATTACATGTATCATATTGATATGAGATTTACTTGTTACTACAGGAGAAAAGGTGAAAAATGAAGAGACAGTCATTTCTAGTAAAAAGATAATAATGAGTAGAAGGAATGAAAACCATAAATACATAAACATCAAACATTACCTGATGGTACAATTGGGACTATTTGCATTCCCTCATACTCTATACCTCCTAATATAAATGTTACTGTTATAGAGAATATATATTCCAGGTTTGGGTCTAGTTCATCTATTACTCCCTCTGAAACACTAGCTGGGAAGTTTTCTGATCCTGAATCAACCTGTCTCTTCACTTCACTAGTACTATAGTAATATACTGTATATCTGTCTACAGCATCAGATTCTATTCGATCCCATGTTGCTCTAGCTGTAGTATCACTAATACGAGTGACTTGAAAGTTCTGAACCATAGCTATGAAGACAAAAGAGATAACATACAGCTTTATAAATATTATAAACTCTTACGTATATCAGATGTCATAGCTGTTTCATCTATCCATTCTCCTGGACCAGCAATAGTGTATGCTCTCACACCAACTGTATAACTTGTGTTTGGTATTAGTCCATCTATTATGTGTTGAGTGTTTGTTGTACCATTCACATATATAAATGAATCACTGTTGTCAGACTTTCTATAACGTATTTCATACACAATGATGATACCATTAGGCATAGAGGGCTGATTCCATGTGATACTGATCTGATCTACATCTGATCCACTTAACATTAGGTTTGACACCACACCAGGTTCTGAGAGACACAAACATCATATGAAACATGAACTAGTAATGAATATACTAACTGACCAGCTTGTTCTGTCTGCTGTATTCTATTATCACTTGTTGGTCCAGTTCCAGCATCATTGTATGCCGACACTGTCACAGTGTAGTTGGTATATGGTCTCAGTTCAGTGAGAGTGTATGCTCTGTTCTCTCCTCCAGTGATGTTGATAGTGTCAGAGAATATTGTGTTTGTGTAGTAGAGTAAGTATCCAGTGATGGGTCCATTCTGTCCAGAACAAGGTACCTCATCCCATGAGATATTGAAGGACCTAGCCTCAACTGATGAGAAGATTATGTTCTCTGGAGAAGAAGTAGGTTCTGAGAAAGAAATATCAGAATGGATAAAATTCATAATGTCATTAGTCAAACTAACCAAAAGGAAGTGTGATAACAATATAACCACTATCAAATCCAATAGTATCAATACCAAATAGTCCAATGAATAATGAGATATTACAGTAACTATCAGGACTAACATCTGTGAACACAAGTGGTGATGAAGCAGAGGTCTTTTGCATAGTACTATCAGATGATACTTCACATAGTCTACGACACTGACGTGTTATACTGTAACCATTAGAAGGGATTGGATCAGGTTCAGTCCATGTCAGAGTAATAGTGTTACTAGTAGAAGTAGCTGTGAGGTCACTCACTGATGGTAGTGCTGAAGGGAATCAGTAATATAGTGATTATAATACAAAAGATGTTTACTGTCACTTACTTAATGTCACACTCTCAATACTACTATTAACACTGGGTAGTACAGGAGTACCATCATTACCATATGATACCACAAAGAACTCATATGTTTCACTATGATTGAGTCCTGATGTCACATCGTATGTTGTATCAGTGGTGTTTACTAAACTCTGAATATCATCACTACCACTGAGAGAATAGAACACCTCATATCCAGGTGATGATCCTGTCCAGGAGAGTTGTACATGATCCAGACCTGAACCCAGTCTTGTTGGTGTGAGAGTGGGGGTAGCAGAAACTGTGTAATTATATAAAAATAATGATGTGATCACATATAAAAGTTAAGTCAAATATATAATGTGAGAGTTTTGTTATAAAAAGTGTTACCAAAGCAGTACCAATGTGTATAAATACATTTAAACCACTTGTATGTCCATAGTGAGACATTTAATCTAGTTTTATTATAATTGAGTTTAATTATCTTCAAAAATAGAAATGTTAAGAGTTTAATAAGTCATGCATTAAATATATAATAATATGAATATACAAGAAACAGAATATCAGTAAGACCAATAATTATTAACACTAGCTAACATATAAAGTATGTAATTAATCAAATGTATTTATGTTTGTTACACAATCATCCTCTAAATCCACTATATTAGTTATTTTAATAGAATTATGTTATTTTTGTAGTGATAGTTATAATAAGTATAATTATACTGACTATATAAACTATACAATGAAATATTTATGTCAAAATACTTAAATTAGTTAATGGTCTTTTTAATTATCTCCAAATCACTTTCGCCTATACTTATCTATGTATAGAGCATATGTCTGGTATTCTAAATCTGACTCTCATATTTCATGTCAATTCTTTGGGATTCTCATGGATGGTCACATTTAATTATTACTTTTCCACTAACCTGATACACTTAATGATGAACTGCTATTAGTAGCAAGGACACCATTAATAGTACCATCCTCTACTCTGGCATTAAAGACAGTACACTTATAGTCACCTTCCTCTCTCATCCTCACTGTCACTGTCACCAGTGTAGCCATACCAACACTCACTACCTCACGAGACAAGTCATCACTTGTTTCATCAATACTAAATGAGTTTGGTCCTCTACATGTGACATCAGTAGGAGGTCCATCTGTTACAGTGAAGATCAGGTTGAATACTGGAGGATCAACATATCTTGGTGTGGAGATCAGGGATAATGACATGTCTCCTGCTTTAGGACCAGCTATAAAATGAAGTGATATATTATATACTATTACTACACAACTCATCATTAACTCACTATTATCATTGTATGTACTGGTATTATACACTCCTACTACTAGTGTTCTATCATCAATGATACATTTGTAGAGACCCTCATAATCTGATGTTATTGGTGTTGTTGAATCTTCATCTTTCAACAATACAGTATGTGTGAACTGTTCATTGAGCTGTTCATTAGTCTGAAATATTGGGTCTGGTCCAGTGTAATCATTTGTTGCCTCATTATTACTAAATGTTCCGGTGTATACTACAACTTCAGTACCATTAGGATAGTAAAAGGTTCCATAGGTGTTGGACATATAATGCAGACACCAAATACCCTCAATAAATCTATCACCATCACTATCCTTCTCAGTATCAGGGAATTGTTGAGATGTAATCATATAGTAGTCTGGTAATATTATTTCAAGATACTCAGCCCACAAATGTACAACTATAATAATATAGTATTGAGAATGTAATACATAACAACTTCATAAAGATTTACCTTCTTCTTCTGTTGGGTCAATTCTAAGTTGTCCTTGTATTCCTGATAATGAACATACTACTAGTACTATTGTATATAATACTGATGATATATTCATCTTGAACAAGAAATCGTGATACTCCTCCACTAAAATAACAGTCCCAAATCACTAATCAAAACAACTCAATTATTATAACTATTATAACTAAATTCATAATGATTATACTACACAACATAATTATATATTATATATTCATAGATAATAATGTCTTATAAGTCAATTTCTTTCAGTGATGAAGTGACCTGATGTTAAAAGGAAATTCATTATATAAACACACACACACACACCCTATCATAAAGTATAAATGTTAATAATAACTCACTTCAAATGAACAACCTGTTGCTTGTTTTATATCATCTATAGTGACCCCTTTCGAAATTTCAACAAGTATCAGACCCTTCTCTATATCAATATTAAACACACCCTAAACACAACATGTACATACATAATCACATGTCTGTTTGTACATATGTACACATACCATTTCAGTAATAATACAATCCACACAGTTCTTTCCTGTTAATGGTAGACTACATTCATCTAATATCTTATGACTACCATCCTATAATAACAAATAATATATCACTGATTAGTTTTATATCATATAATAATAATACCTTTGTTGTATGTTCCATAGTAATCACTACCTTTGTTCCTTTACTAGCTACCAGATCCATAGCTCCACCCATTCCCTTTACCATCTTACCCTATATCACCATGGTAACATGTACATGTACACTGTTATTATCCATAATACATGTCACATTTATACATAAGTTACTATGGTAACATGTATATTATACATATGATATTCCCATAAAATATTGTGTGCATAATTATTAATACACATAGACACATCTATATTAATATATAAACTTGTACATATCTCCATGTGAAACACTGACCGGTATCAACCAGTTAGCAAGATCCCCGTATTTAGATACTTGCATAGCTCCAAGTATAGTGAGATCAATATGACCTCTATGAGAATATATAAAGAGGAGGATTATAACAGGATAAAGAGAAGAGATGACAAAGTATTCACCCTCTTATCATAGCAAATGATTCATCACTTGAGAAATATGATGCTCCTGGCATTACTGTCACTGCTTCTTTCCCTGCATTAATTAGATCAGCATCCAATTTTTCATCTTCTTCAGGATAAGGGCCCTATAATATTGAAACACTCTGCTAATATTAATACATGTATTTATAAACATACCAGTCCTAATACTCCATTTTCACTTTGTAAAACAACTTTAATATCTTTAGGAATGTAATTACTGGCTGACATTGGCATCCCAATTCCCAAATTAACTGGTATGGAGTTCAGGATGTAAACAACAATACAGTATATACTAATTAAAGCATACCATACATTCCATTTTTAAATTCCAAAGCAGCTCTCTTAACAATCTTTTCTCTCATAACAGATCCAGTACTTGTTGAGGGTTCTTGTTTCCGAACAATATTCTGGATACCAAGAAACAGTTCAGAGAGGATTAGAAGATAGGGGTAGATATTTTAGTTACCTCAATTACTTTGTTATATACTTCTCCACATACTATCCGGTCCACATATATACCAGGTAAATGAATATCTTCAGGCTCAAATGTACCTACATCTACGATCTCTTCCACCTTTTAAAAATAAAATCAAGACAAAGTTAGAGGATTGATAATAGATACATATAAAAGAAGACCTCTGCTATAGTTATTGGACTAGCTTTGGCCATTGGAACATTAAAATTTCTTGCTGTTTTATTGAACACGAGATTACCAGCTCTATCTGCCTTCCGTGCTTTAATAAGAGAGAAGTCACCAGTAATAGCTTCTTCCATGATGTAATTACAACCATCAAAGGAACGAGACTTCAGGAAGAGGAGAAGGAGACCAGAGAGGAGGACAGCAAGTACATGGAGTGAAAATTAATTTTAAATGCTAACAGGTGACTCTTTACTAAAACATACCTCTTTTGATTTGCTTGAAATTTCTATTTCTCCTTTTTTATTATATTTTACTGGAGCTCCGCCCTTATGAATCAAGGTACCGTATGCAGTAGGAGTATAGAATGCTGGAATTCCAGCTCCTCCAGCTCTTATACGCTCTGCAAGTGTACCTTGAGGTGTGAGTTCTAATTCTAATTCGCCTGCAAGAAACTGGCGTTCTAATTCTTTATTTCCTCCAACAAAAGAAGCTATCATCTTCTTAATTTGATGAGATTGTGCTAGAATACCAAGACCATGATAAGGATCATCATAACGATTAATTTTCCCAGTGCTAAAGTGTATGAAAGAAGATGATAATCAGTAACTTCACAAGTCAGTACAATACATTATATATTATATATATGCATACAGCTAGTAATGATGGTATTATAATGCACTGATATTCAGACTGGTAACTGGTATCAGTCACTATTAGTCATTATTTATAGTATTGGTTTTAGTGATGTAACTGATATTGTAACATGTATTAATAATGTCATTTCTTGTGATTATAATGCCATTTAAAGCTTCTGTGATACACATCATAGAAAAACTTCCTTTTCATTTAAAGAACCAGTAAATAGATATAATATCGCATCGGTATCGGTAATCAACAGATACATATATAAAGTCATTATAATAAATCCTTTATCAGAGTATCACTAGTATTGATATAGTAATTATTATAAGGATATGTATTATACTAACCCAACGTTATTACTAACAACTGTTAAATCTTTCACTTCTTTTATTTTCAATGCTCTTATTAAATTCTCTGGTATACCACATAATCCGAATCCTGAATGAGGAGCAGATAATAAATATATAGGAAGTTTAATTAATCTCATGGATCAGGTGTAAAGAACGGCACCTCGAGTAGGCATGGTACATGATACAGATTATAACTTCAATGACAAGAGACTTTAGGATCAAGGACACGCCCTCTCGAGATGCCGTTCTTTATGCTTGATCCAATCTCACCTCCCACTAGTAGTTTTGATCCATCAATAATATCTCTAACAGCTTCCGATGAAGTTTTACATATTTCTACATTTTGGATGGCACTCAATGACAAACCTCGATACTACATTATAAAATATAATAACATATGATTATATATCAAAAGAGAGGATCAGATATAAATCAAAAGTCATTGAGTACCTGGGTAACTCCTAGGACTCCAAAAATACTTTTAGTAGCTTGTAAAGTAGCTCTTTCCCTGCAGAAACGTTTACAAATAGTAGCCATTGTTTATCAATTACTGACAATTAGTATGTGAGCCACACCCACTTAATTATATACTAGACTACGTCCATCTTATGAAGCTACTGGATCCTTATGGATGTCCCCCATTTGCAAGTACAGGAACATGCCTTAGGACTAACAGGTGAGTCACTGTCTTGTATAGATCACGTGATTAAATGCAAACTATATCTATACTACTATAGTGACACGACTATCAAAACCTAATTTAATGACCACACCTATATCTATGGGAGAACAATGGGATCATTTGGGTTAGTACCGATATATGTATGTTTGTCTGTAAGTCACATCAGATTACCAGGTCGAGTGTTAGAAGCGGAATTTAATAAAGATGCTACAGCCACGCCCACTCTTCCTGGACTCCCCATTAGTAGTATGTTGGAATTACCTTTAATTAATACGTGAGTAATACCCTACCTGTATTAACAGTAATTAATTTCTCTCTTCTAGTCCAGGCAAGGGTAATCAGATATTTCTTGGAGAGACATATCGTGTTTATGTATCTTTATGTAATGATATTCATGAACCTGTTAATGATGTTGTATTGAAGGCAAGCCAATAGATAGATAGATAGATAGATAGATGAAGGATGGATGAATGAATGGATAGATGAATAGATGAATGAATGGATGAATTAATGAATAGATGGATGGTTCGATGTATGCATGAATGGACGCATGAATGAATAGATGACTGAATGGATGGATGTATTGATGAATTGATATATAATATTTTTCAGGTTGAAGTGGTAACATCATCTCATAATCGTGTATTACTACATCAAACTCCACCTCTTTCTATAATGTCACCAAATGAAAGAATAGATCGTATTTTAAATCATGATGTGAAAGATATGGGAGAACACAAGTAAGTGTGAACAGACAGATAGATAGATAGATAGATAGATAGAGAGATAAATAGATAGATACATAAATAGATAGATCATTCTTCCTTTAGTTTAGTTTGTACTGTGAGCTACACTTTACCGAGTGGAGAAGAGAAATTATTAAGAAGACTACAACAATTTAATGTAAGAATAGTTATTAATAGTTATTAATAGTTATTTAATTAGTAATAGTTATCAATAGTTATTAATAATTATTAACTATTATTAATAGTTATTAATAGTTATATATCAATAGTTATTAATAGTTATTTATAATTATTAATAATTATTAACTATTATTAATAGTTATTAATAGTCAATAATTAATAGTTTTTAATAATTATTAATAGTTATTAATAGATAATAGTTATATATTAATAGTTATTAATAGTTATTAATTATTATTAATTATTAATAGTTATTAATATATAGTTATTAATAATTATTATAGTTATTAATTAGTAGTTATTAGTAGTTATTAATATTTATTAATAGTTATTAATTATTATTAATTATAATTATTAGTAGTTATTAATAGTTATTAATAATCATTAATAGTTATTAATATATATTTACCATTACAGGTTAGTAAACCATTGGAAGTTAGACCAGATTTTCAGATGGTAGAGGTATATAATTATATATTCTACATTATATTATATAATTATTTTGTTTTTTCAAATAGAATAATGTTCTATTAACTGTACAGATACAGAATGTAATGCCACATTCTGTGTTTCTGGATGTAGTTTCATTTGATCCAGCAGCTGGATTCATATCTGTTGATCTTAATACTACTACAGAAGGGTGAGTACATCTATTCGTTTATCAATCTATCCATCCATCCATCCATCTATCCATCCATCCATCCATCCATCCCTCCCTCCATCCATCCATCCATCCATCCTTCCCTCCATCCATCCATCCATCCATCCATCCATCCATACATCCATACATACATACATACATACATCCATACATACATACATATCTTGTACATTTTTCTTATTTTTATTAGATGTTCAGTATTTGGTAAAGATGATATATTCTCTCCACATACTAACAGACAATATTTATTTCATATTACCCCTCAAATACCTGTACATCAGTCAGGAGCCGGAACTAGAGTGAGTGAGAATGGGGTCCAGTCCAATATAAATGAATTTATTTTCTCAACAGGCAGTTAGTGTATCAGTTGGTAAAATGGATATAGTATGGAGAGGAAGATTTGGAGAGAGAGGTAGAATACAGACAGGTCAACTAAAAGCTGTGGTACGTAGTAAGATAATAATTTTAGTTTAATTATACTTGTATATAGTTCAACAGTGTCTATTATAGTTAGTTAGTGTATATCACATGACATTGAACCAATCACATTTTAATATACTAGTCACATGATTACATTAACAGCATGATAAAGAATCCATAATTCATAGCTACCCTGCAACCATACCCACTAGAAATGTCAAGTGATAGACACCGCACTATAAAGAACATTATAAATATAATTTATAGCATATCTTCACTTAATAACGAACTCCACATATTACTCTTAACCTATTCTCATAGATACCTCCACCTCATGAATTACAAGTTACATTAAGCGAGTCACCTGGTATAGTACAACTAGAAAGACAATTCCCTATTAGTATTACATTATCTAATAACACGTAAGTGAAATAATTAATACTATATATCATATTTATAATTGTGTTTTAGAAATCGTGAAATGAGATTACGATATCAGTTAGAGAGACAACCCGGTGCTGGTACCCTTTGGTGTGGAATTACTAATGAGGTATTGTTTATAAATATCTTTGGGCCCTTTGAAAGGATTTTGTTAATTCCAGACCCTGCAGGAGTTGGGACCCCAAGAATGTCTGGATATAACATTGAATTTACTACCCATTCTACCAGGAATACAAGTAATTATATATGTATTAAAAGGGGTGTGTCTCATTAATTATTCATTATTCATTATTATTACAGGCAATTGGCAATGTGATATTTATTGACATGTTGAACAATCAGAAACGATATCCCATATTGAAACTAGGGAGTGTATTTGTATCACATGACTACTAAACCACACCCACACCTAATTAACTCTCCCAATACAAGTATAACTGTACAAACAAATGTTTAATAAAATATTGCTCTTGTAATCCAAAAATACATAATTAACTGGTTAATTAACTATTAATTGGTTCATCCACTCGTCATTTGACAGTAGTTCCAGTTACTATTATTGAGTGTATTGATATGAAGTTATCAAATCCACTTAATATTATAATCTTTATGTATGTAGCTGTGGTCTTTGGAAACTAAAAGATTAACAGATAAACAGTTGTATGTATGGATAGATAGATATACTATCATAATATGTATCAATAAATGGATAAATAGATGTATGGACAGATGCACCATCAATAGATGAACAGATAGATCCATTGATAGATGATGGATATATGCATTGATAGATGGATAGATGCATTGATAGATGCATTGATAGATGCATTGATGGATGAATAGATGCATTGATAGATGGATAGATGCATTGATAGATGGATAGATGCATTGATAGATGGATAGATGTATCGATAGATGGATAGATGTAACGATAGAATGATGGATATATGCATTTATAGATGCATTGATGGATGAATAGATGTATTGATGGATGGATAGATGCATTGATGGATGAATAGATGCATTGATAGATGAATAGATGTATTGATGGATGGATAGATGCATTGATAGATGGATAGATGCATTGATAGATGGATAGATGTAATGATAGAATGATGGATATATGCATTTATAGATGCATTGATGGATGAATAGATGTATTGATGGATGGATAGATGCATTGATAGGCGGATAGATGTATCGATAGATGGATAGATGTAATGATAGAATGATGGATATATGCATTGATAGATGCATTGATGGATGAATAGATGTGTTGATGGATGGATAGATGTAATGATAGATGGATAGATGTATTGATAGATGGATAGATGTATTGATAGGTGGATAGATGTATTGATAGATGGATAGATGCATTGATAGATGGATAGATGTATTGATAGATGGATAGATGCATTGATGGATGAATAGATGCATTGATAGATGGATAGATGCATTGATAGATGGATAGATGTATCGATAGATGGATAGATGCAATGATAGAATGATGGATATATGCATTGATAGATGCATTGATGGATGAATAGATGTATTGATAGATGGATAGATGTAATGATAGAATGATGGATATATGCATTGATAGATGCATTGATGGATGAATAGATGTATTGATAGATGGATAGATGTAATGATAGATGGATAGATGTATTGATAGATGGATAGATGTATTGATAGGTGGATAGATGTATTGATAAATGGATAGATGTATTGATAGATGGATAGATGCATTGATGGATGAATAGATGCATTGATAGATGGATAGATGCATTGATAGATGGATAGATGCATTGATAGATGGATAGATGTATTGATAGATGGATAGATGCATTGATAGATGGATAGATGCATTGATAGATGGATAGATGCATTGATAGATGGATAGATGCATTGATGGATGAATAGATGTATTGATAGATGGATAGATGTAATGATAGATGGATAGATGTATTGATAGATGGATAGATGTATTGATAGGTGGATAGATGTATTGATAAATGGATAGATGTATTGATAGATGGATAGATGCATTGATGGATGAATAGATGCATTGATAGATGGATAGATGCATTGATAGATGGATAGATGCATTGATAGATGGATAGATGCATTGATAGATGGATAGATGTATTGATAGATGGATAGATGCATTGATAGATGGATAGATGCATTGATAGATGGATAGATGCATTGATGGATGAATAGATGTATTGATGGATGGATAGATGTATTGATTGATAGATATATAGATACAGATAGATATCAAAAGTTCACTTCATGTTTCACTAGTTGAATCTCATCATCTTTTGCTTCGGTATCTAATATAATTGTCATGTGATTAGCATGTGAGACCATATGTATGTACCTTTCTCTGTGACAGCTTGAAAATTAACAGGCTTTGTATTTTCTGAGCGTTCTATTCTTAATCTTTGAACTATTTGCGAAGACGGAAAAAGAGATCAAATTCTTAAAAAAATATCTAATTAATAACCTTTTGTACAACGTAGGAGTATTGAATCCATAGCAACCAAACATCTAAATGATATTATAAACTGCTGTGGAAACATTCCAGTTGTTAACCAGTAAGAGATCGGGTTACTAAAAAAAGTAATAATAATTATTATATTAATGAAATTATAAGGGACTTACCCATCAATGATTGCCTCAGGTGGGTAATTGTCATCATTAGAAGATGCTAATATCACTTTTGCTCCTTCATTAGAGCTAGCTAAATTAGTCATTACTTTATGAGACCAGCCACACCCTTTTCTGGTTTCCAAAATATCACGTGATCATAATACCCGCCTACAAGGTTACAATTTCTCCTTACTGGAAGGTGGGCTAACAGAACCTTTTACAGGAGCTACAAGGTGAGTAGAAGTGTATATTACTAATAAAATATTAATAAATGAATTATATCATAAAACACGATTTACAAGATGTGTGTGTACTAATTAAAATAAATGTAATTATTAACATAATCTGTTTATAATTATGTAATTCACTATATTATTATCCTTATCTCAAGTAGGTGTGTATTATTGCTATTTATAGTTGTAATCTTTCTGGATTACTGTATGCCTAAGCCAGCTAGCAAACTACCTGTTATCAACTTGAGCTGTCGAAATATTTAATTAATTAACGTAACTGAAACCAAGACTGAAACCAAGGACTGAATGCTAGTAGATGAAAAACATGACCAGAATTAATAAACTACTTGTAATCTATCAGCAGGAAATACATATATACTTTGTTATAATTCCAAACTCCATCCTATAATTATACTATATTACTGTCAGGACTTCAACCATAATATATAATGTTTAGTATTACAGAATGAGTGATAAAGAAGATGAGACTGAGTTACAAGTGGACACTGAGTTGGATAATAATGTGACGGTCCTTAAATCAATGGGAATTGAAGATGAAGAGCAAATTAGAGGAATTCTGAGACAAACTAGTAATAATTTAGAGGTAATATTATCTGATGATAAGACATTAAGGGGAGGATGAGAAAAGTGATGAGTGAGAGAAGTGATAGAGGATGGCATTAGAAGAAGGTTGGGAAAGGTGATGAAGGACGGCGTTAGGGTGAGAGTGAGAAAAGTGATGAAGGAGATTGGACGAAGGACGGCATTAGGGGGAGGGTGAGAAAAGTGATGAAGGTTGGCGTTAGGGGGAGGGTGAGAGAAGATGGGGTTATTGGGAGTGTAAAGAACCAAATATTTAAATTATCACACAGGAGGCGTTGCATTTATTATTTCCTGATGATGCTCCACCTCCTCTATCATCCCATGGCAGTTTTGAGAGAATATCTGGTTATGAAGGAGACATGGAGATACAGGTATGGGACCTTTTTAATGGACTCATTCTCATACTCTTGTGCCTTTTAGGAAAGCCATATAAATCAGACAGATTCTGACAAAGACAGTACAACAGTTAGTTATAGTCTTGAAGAAGATCGTATGAAAGATTTGGACGTGACCGATCCCATTATTCCAGAGGATCCACCTCCTTCATATGAAGATATTATAGATGATCATCAAGACTTACCGTATTCTGGAGAGGTAGAGACCTCTCTAATGGAAGGAGATGATGAGGAAGTGAGGAAAGGAGTGGAAGAGGAGAAGGTAGGCATTGTGTGATATGTGAGGGAGGTAATGGATGGGGAGAGCATAGGCATTGTGATATGTGAAGGAGGGAGTGGAAGAGGAGAAGGTAGGCATTGTGTGATATGTGAGGGAGGTAATGGATGGGGAGAGCATAGGCATTGTGATATGTGAAGGAGGGAGTGGAAGAGGAGAAGGTAGGCATTGTGTGATATGTGAGGGAGGTAATGGATGGGGAGAGCATAGGCATTGTGATATGTGAAGGAGGGAGTGGAAGAGGTGAAGGTATGCTCTGTGGGATATGTGAGGGAGGTAGTGGAAGAAGTGAAGATATTTTTTGTGGGTATATTGTAATTGTGTGATTGTATATTGTAGATGGAAGACCCAACACCAACAAACACACCTAATAATGATGAAGAAACAGGAAATACTAAATCAATGGAATTTCCATTAACTCATTATTATGAGCTAGAAGCGAGAGTTCATACTGATCAATGGTCCATACCTTATAAAAGAGAGGAATCATTAGCTATATGTATGTTATCCACCATTAGGATGATGAAAGAAGGTATATATAATGTATGTGTGATTATGTGAATGTATGTACCTGATTGTAGTGATTGTATGTACATGTGTATATATGTACATGTGTTTAAATATATGTATGTACATGCATATATGATTTGTGTGTACATGTTTATAGTGATGTGCGATACGTATCGATATATCGAAATATCGATATTTTCGTTCAATATCGTGATACAATATTAGCTTTTGGGTGTATCGATACACTGGAATGGACAGTTTAGTAAACATGGTTTTTCTAATTTGTGTAATTTGATAGCTTAAAAAAGCTAGTGTGCATAACTTTCATCGATTTCTTTTACCATTTCTTGACAAATACATCCAAATAGGACATTTATTTACTTTTTATAAGTGTTTCAATATTATTTCAAATATCGTGATACTGTATCGTATCGTGATATTTTTGGCAGCGATACGCAATACTATTATTTAGTGGTATCGCACATCCCTACATGTTTATAGCTGGTGTATAATATGTGTACATGTACATTATATTGATTAAATGTACATGTACATGTATGTATATATGTACAATTGTCATGTTTGTTTGTTTCTCTGTTATATTTACAGGGCCTGGAGTTGCTGAAGCTGATGAGAATTGTGTGAAATTTCTTGAGAGAACAATGACCTGTTCATTTGATAAGGTAATGCAGAGATCTTATATACATGTATTATACTGATATTGTATTTGTGTTATTATTTCAGCTCCTGACTCACGAGGCTGTAGTGAGATGGGATGAATTAATTATGAAAGGAATTAAAGAAATGTGTTTAATAATGATAGAACTTATCAGTGTTAGATTAAAATATAAACCTATTCCAATATATCTACTGAATCTACTCTCTACTGTAAGTATACAGTGTATCTATCTAAGTATCTATCTATCTATCCATTCATCCATCTATCTATTCATCTATCCATTCATTAATATATTCAGTGATCTATCTATCTATTCATTTATCGGTCCATTCTTTCACAGGCATTTAATGCTGATAATTCATTTCATACTCGTAACAGAGGTCGTAGAACAGGTCCAACATACTGGTTAAACCAGTTGGGAGATGATGGTGTGTTTGCAGTATGTCCGGCATTTACTACTCGAAAGGTAAAATAATAATTATAATTACATTTAACTACACCCACTCTCTACACTCAGGATCCGAAGGGCTGGCTTGTAGATTTTATGAATACTGTAAGTTGATATATATATATATCAATTCTTTTAATCCCATCTCATTTCTCTACTATTCAGTTTGCCTATCATGGTGGTATAGGTCATATAAGAGATAATATATTATATACTGAGAACATTACTCTTCAAGAATTGACTGCTTTATTTCAACCCTTCAGTTCCTGTGATGAATATATCTTACCTACATTCTTTAAGGTAAAAACTAGTTTAAAAAAAAGGAGTTTAAAGCAATATTTTAAATATAGAAACATTGTATTATTCTAAATATAGTAACATATATTAATATTCTAAAATTAGTGACCTGTATTAATATTCTAAATATAGTAACATGTATTGTTCTAAATATAGTAACATGTATTAATATTCTAAATATAGTAACATGTATTAATATTCTAAAATTAGTGACCTGTAGTAATATTCTAAATATAGTAACATGTATTGTTCTAAGTATAGTAACATATATTAATATTCTAAATATAGTAACATGTATTAATATAGTAACCTGTATTAATATTCTAAATTTAGTAACATGTATTGTTCTAAATATAGCAACATGTATTAATATTCTAAATATAGTAACATGTATTAATATTCTAAAATTAGTGACCTGTATTAATATTCTAAATATAGTAACATGTATTGTTCTAAATATAGTAACATATATTAATATTCTAAATATAGTAACATGTATTAATATAGTAACCTGTATTAATATTTTAAATTTAGTAACATGTATTGTTCTAAATATAGGAACATGTATTAATATTCTAAATATAGTAACATGTATTGTTCTAAATATAGGAACATGTATTAATATTCTAAATATAGTAACCTGTATTAATGTTCTAAATATAGTAACATGTATTAATATTCTAAATATAGTAACACGTACTGTTCTAAATATAGTAACATGTATTAATATTCTAAATATAATAACATGTATTAATATAGTAACCTGTATTAATATTCTAAATTTAGTAACCTGTATTAATATTCTAAATATAGTAACATGTATTAATATTCTAAATTTAGTAACCTGTATTAATATTCTAAATATAGTAACATGTATTGTTCTGTATATAGGAACATGTATTAATATTCTAAATATAGTAACATGTATTAATATTCTAAATATAGTAACATGTATTGTTCTAAATATAGTAACATATAT
This sequence comes from Petrosia ficiformis, assembly GCA_947044365.1. NCBI lineage: Eukaryota > Metazoa > Porifera > Demospongiae > Haplosclerida > Petrosiidae > Petrosia > Petrosia ficiformis. Next base: position 218,725 of record OX345647.1, on the reverse strand, counting down.
CAATATTCTAAATATAGTAACATGTATTGTTCTAAATATAGTAACATGTTTTACATATCATTACTAATAGGCTGAAATGTCACCATGTATGCACTCTGCTATTGCATACATTGAGAAACTCAGTGATGACGCTCTTAAAGACAAAGAAGTTGGATGTGTTTTTGATCTCCTAAAAACTCTTAAAACTCTTTTCCGAAGATGTGGTTTAATAGAAATGACAACAGAAGTTGATAATTTGAGACTCACGACAACTCTTCGCATGTTTAAAATACCTCATTATAATGCCAAGATGAATGCACTCAAAGAAGTAAGGAAATGTCCTCTCTCTTTTTTAGTTTATTAACTTCATTTGTAGGTGGTACGTCTTACTGAAGAACCATTTGCTGCTGCTCGTGCTGGAGTCAAGAGCCCTATTCCTGAGGCACGAGTGAGGTCATGGTTAATTTTAAATAAAGTCCTTTCAATTGCATTTGGAGGTGAGCATTAATTAGAACTATAAAGCGTATACATACACACATTCAATATTAGGTAATCTTCATCAAGCTCAGTATTGTGATAAAGTGAAATCGATAGTTGAGTTTCTTGGAACTGAACTTTCTGTAGACGAGTTATCAACAATATGGGATATGCAGGTAATATTATAGTGGGTGTGACTGGTTGTGTGGTGATATAGTGGGTGTGACTAGTCATGTGGTGATATAGTGGGTGTGACTGGTTGGGTGGTGATATAGTGGGTGTGACTAGTCATGTGGTGATATAGTGGCTGTGACTGGTCAGGTGGTGGTGATATAGTGGATGTGACTGGTATAATGGTTGTGTGGTCGTATGGTGGGTGTGAATGGTCATGTGTTGATATAGTGGGTGTGACTGGTCAAGTGGTGGTAAAGTAGGTGTGACTGGTCAGGTGGTATTATAGTGGGTGTGACTGGTGTGTGGTGGTATGGTGAGTGTGACTGGTATAGTGGTTGTGTGGTCGTATGATGGGTGTGGCTAGTCATGTGATAATTCAATATATTACAGGTTGATAAGAATCCAGCTCAAGTAGAAAATATTCATGCTATATTAGCTCATGCAGCATCTCGATTCACTGCTCAACACATGGACCATCTTTTCCATTTAATTCAAAGGGTTAGTGCCTCTCTCCTTTCCTATTCTCACTATCTCATTTCTCTGTTAGAGCTGGGAGACTGCATCATCTGATCGCTATCGTGAGAAGCTTCTCGGTCTAATTGGAAAAATCGGTAAAGATGACCGAACTGGAAAAACTGCATCAAAAGTTATTATTAGAAACCCAATGTAGTATTCTAATTAATGCCCCCTTTTACCTCTAGATATTGGAATTATTATGGGATCTTGCTCATTTGCCTCAGCTAAGTAGAGAGATGGTAGAATTAGCACTGAATTCTCATTACTCTATTTTGATCGATTCTTATCACACGAAGGATCAAGATAGAAGATTATATATTGGAAAATGTGCTGATGATATCAGGAAGGTTAGACTGTGTGATTGACTTAATCTATCATCCATCAATGTAGTTGTTTATCTATTGATCCATCCATCCATCCATCCATCTATCCATCCATCCATCCATCTATCCATCCATTCATCTATCTATTCATCCATCTATTCATTAGACTCAATGGGTAGTATCAGCGATTAGACAACTACATCGTTTAGCTAAAGGAATGTTTCACTCTCGATATGGTCACAAAGATCAACAGCAAATAGCTGATCTACAGAAACAATTTGATCTTCTCAGACTCACTTCAGCTACATTAACAAAGTAATATACAATGTACATGTATAATATATATATACATGTACATGTGTATCTCATTATATAGGGTGCATGCTCGAACAGTTCAGATGTGCCGTGAGAAAGATGAAAAATTGACTGGAGATTTTATCATGGATGGACGTTATAGTCATGAAGAGGTAGTTATTACAATATTCTAATTATCCACTTAAGAAATAATTTCTGAATAACTCATAATTAGATATAATATTTTTATACAGTGTGTAGATGTTCATCTTCAATTCATGACTTTCTTATTACAAGATGGAGCTCTTTACTTACCAACAAAACGAGCTAATGAGATTTGGGATGTGTTAGTTAGTAATACTGATGCCTGTGCTACTGATAGAAGGGTATTTATTCAATATACTCTAGCTCTGTTCTTCATCTTTTATTTCAGCTTGCTTTTAAGTGGTTTGATAACTCAATGTCTGATTTGGAATACGATACTCAACAACAGCTGTTTCATAAGAGAGTATTAAAAGTGGATCCAGTTCTGTTAGATCTCGCTGGGTATCATTGTATTAGAAACTTTTTTGAGAGTATTAATTTAGCAGAGAGGAAACTGAGAAAACTACAGCATTCTCATCAACTAGTGAGATTCTTATAAGCATCTCCTCCCTCATTCCCTCCCTCCCTCCCTCACTCCCTCACCCCCACCCTCCCTTCTCCTCCTCCCTCCCTCACTCCTTCCCTTTCTCCCTCCCTCCCTCCCCCACTCCTTCCCTCACTCCTTCCCTCATTCACTCCCTCCCTCACTCCCTCCCTCCCTCTTCCATTCCTTAACTCACATTTTCCATCATCAACAGATCATTGATAATCCTGACTTAACAGGAATAGAATATCTTTGGAAGGTACATACGCATTATCACCTATCACATGATAATCACATGATTATCACATGACAGGCTGCATTAGAAGTCACTGACAAGTACATCGCAGATGAACTGATATCAAGTATATTGCAAATTAGTTACAATTCCCTGAACCAAAAACTGAAGCGGGTAAACTATTATGTGTGTGTACATGTACACTACACATGTATGTACATGTACATGTACATACGTACATACATACATACATATGTATACATGCATACATACATACATATATACATACATACATACATTCATACATACATACATACATACAATATATTTTAGGATTCGGCAAGTCTACATCACAGGTTTATTGATGAGTGTTTCACACGTTTAGAGAGTCTAGTTGATCCTCATGAAGATTTAGACTAGTAAGTATACAATCATACAGATATGATATGATATGTTATGTTATATACTATCTACTAGTAATACTCAATGTTTATGTGTGGAGAGATTGTTACTATTAGCTCAAAGATATATAACAGTAGTTGAGGTATGTATATGTATGCTTGTTTGCTATCTATCTATGTACGTACTGTACCTATGTATTTATGCATCTATCTATCTATTTATCTATATATCATTCTTGTAGGAGTCTCATCCTTACCCTCGTCAGATACCACCTCATGGGGCGTGTTTCCGAGGTCATCCAATCAGATTGCATGTATCAGCTGATCAACATCAAACAACATTCTCACTAGATGTATGTGGAGTTTTTCAAATATAATCTATTAACAATGTCTGTTTATATATATATATATAGTGTCATAGTAATGAGAGCTTATTGTCTGTAAGACAAAGAATTGCTCAGCATTTTAGAGTTGCTCCTGAACAAGTGCAAATTGGAACTTCAGAGAAATGGGTAAGTGTATGAGTAGGATTTTAATTATCAACCTCCTCCTCCTACTCCTCTTCCTCCTCCTCTTCTTCCTCATAATCCTCCACCTCCACCTCCTCCTCTTCCTCCTCATCCTCTCCTAATCTAGCTGGGTATTCATCATTTTAATAAACTAATTCATCAAATGAAATTCACTGAGGGACAGTTATTAATAGCTAAAACTATATCAACAGGTGGATTTGGTAATACATTCGAAGTAAGTGATGAGAATTATTCATCCATTAGTCCAATCAACCATTAGTACATTCATCCATTAGTCCAATCAACCATTAGTACATTCATCCATTAGTCCAATCATCCATTAGTCCAATCAACCATTAGTACATTCATCCATTAGTCCAATCAACCATTAGTACATTCATCCATTAGTCCAATCATCCATTAGTCCAATCAACCATTAGTACATTCATCCATTAGTCCAATCAACCATTAGTACATTCATCCATTGGTCCATTCATCCATTAGTCCAATCAACCATTAGTACATTCATTTATTACTCCATTCATAGGCTATTGGTAGTACAGAGAGGTTACAGATTGCATTAAAACAAGTAAATTATAAATTAATTATTAAAATTAATAATAATTATTATTATTAATAGGAACGTCTTCTACCGGGTGTAATCATGTCTTCAGAGAAAGATGTGTTTACTAAATTAGAACAACTCTGTAGATCTGGAGAATCAAGGTTAGCGGTATATATATTATACATGTATATGTAATAAAATATAATAACATGTTTAATAAAGTGTACATGTATATACCAAATGGTTGCCATGGTAGCATATATGAGTGCAGCCAAGCTGGAGTGAGTTAGATTATGTACTTTTGGCTGTACTCTTGTTACTCTTTGTTACTCTTTCCTTTCATGTCATAATTTGTGTTTGCCAAATTTATTTCAGGCTTAAAATAACTTGTTTACATGTTAATAGCAAAAACACTTTCTTGTAATTTACCAATATGTGATGTTTTCATTGTAAACCAATCATTTCAGATTGAGCCAAAACTGTTTCTAGAGTTAGATAATGATGTCCTTATTATGTTTCCAAAGTGGTTTTGATCAATAATATTATCTGTTAGAAAGTTTTCTGAAACTGTTCCTTGAGTTACATAGTGATGTCCTTGTTATGATTCTCCAGTAATTTTGATCAAAAATGTTGTTTGTAGGAACCGTGAGCATTTTAGTGTTCTCTCGAAATTCTAATCGAACCATGAACTATAGCCTTGGTAATTATTTTTTGACTGGAAAAAAACTTTTTCTGAAACTGTTCCTAGAGTTACATAGGGATGTTCTTGTTATGATTCTCCAGTAATTTTGATCAAAAATGTTGTTTGTAGGAACCGTGAGCATTTTAGTGTTCTCTCAAAATTCTAATCAGACCATGAACTATAGCCTTGGTACTTATTTTTTGACTGGAAAAAAACTTTTTCTAAAACTGTTCCTAGAGTTACATAGGGATGTTCTTGTTATGATTCTCCAGTAATTTTGATCAAAAATGGTGTTTGTAGGAACTGTGAGCATTTTAGTGTTCTCTCGAAATTCTAATCGAACCATGAACTATAGCCTTGGTAATTATTTTTTGACTGGAAAAAAACTTTTTCTAAAACTGTTCCTAGAGTTACATAGGGATGTTCTTGTTATGATTCTCCAGTAATTTTGATCAAAAATGGTGTTTGTAGGAACCGTGAGCATTTTAGTGTTCTCTCAAAATTCTAATCAGACCATGAACTATAGCCTTGGTACTTAATTTTTTGACTGGAAAAAAACTTTTTCTGAAACTGTTCCTAGAGATACATAGGGATGTCCTTGTTATGTTTCTGCAGTAGTTTTGATCAAAAATGTTGTTTGTAGGAACCGTGAGCATTTTAGTGTTCTCTCGAAATTCTAATCGAACCATGAACTATAGCCTTGGTACTTATTTTTTGACTGGAAAAAAACTTTTTCTGAAACTGTTCCTAGAGTTACATAGGGATGTTCTTGTTATGATTCTCCAGTAATTTTGATCAAAAATGGTGTTTGTAGGAACCGTGAGCATTTTAGTGTTCTCTCAAAATTCTAATCAGACCATGAACTATAGTTCATGGTCTGATTAGAATATAGCCTTGGTACTTATTTTTTGACTGGAAAAAAACTTTTTCTAAAACTGTTCCTAGAGTTACATAGGGATGTTCTTGTTATGATTCTCCAGTAATTTTGATCAAAAATGGTGTTTGTAGGAACTGTGAGCATTTTAGTGTTCTCTCGAAATTCTAATCAAACCATGAACTATAGCCTTGGTACTTATTTTTTGACTGGAAAAAAACTTTTTCTGAAACTGTTCCTAGAGTTACATAGGGATGTTCTTGTTATGTTTCTGCAGTAATTTTGATCAATAATATTGTATGTTAGAACTGTGAGGATTTTAGTATTCTCTCAAAATTTGAATTTTTACCCTAAACTATATATAGCCTTGGTATTGATTCTTTTCATGGAAAAATCAATTGTTTCTGATTCTATATATATATATATATATGTATATATATATATATATATATCAAGAGCAAACAATTATATTTGTATATTTATCATCTATGTACCAATTTTATCTGTTCACATATCAGAATACCTTTCTCTTTGTAGAATATTAGCTGCGGTACGTAATCTTCTCACTCTCATTCCCATTAATCAGAAGACAATCGAATCTCTTGAAGTATTTGTACATCCAGTACCTGATGAAGGAGCTTCAGAGGATCATCGTTCATCATTTCTATCTCCTCAAGCAGTACTTAATGAATTTTATGATTCTTCAAGAGTCTCACCATCTCAATTATTATACAATATGGAGGTGATAGAATTGTCTTCACAATTTTTGATATAATATTGAAATACGGCTCAATAATTAGTGTGTGCACCTTTGGGAATACATCTTGAACAAATTAACAAAAAGTTAATGCTGTTAGTGACAATATAATCATAATTAACTTCACCATCTGGCCCAAAGAGAGAACTTTGCAGTGCCAAATAAGAAGCTCTTCGGGATAATGTTGCACCATATGAGCTTATCAAAAATGTTGATTTTCTTTCTGCTATGGTACCATTTTATATTTCAAAGTATCATAATTATAATGTTATCATAATTGTAATTATGTTAGCATACATTGTGTAAATATATGTATGTATGTTTATATCTATTTATCTCCTCTTAGGTATTGAGTGGAAAATTAATGCCATCTATTTATACAACTGATCCATCAGCACAGGTTTTCAGGAGAAATTTTCTTGAAGCTGGAGGTCTAAAATACGTCATACAGGTCCTTCAAAGTTCAACATTTCCCTCTACAATGAACACTGATATTAGACAGGATTGTTATGTAGTAGCGCTATCTCTTGCCAAGTTCCTACTTTGTGCTCCACCTTCTGAGCAATCTACTGATGAACTAGAAGAAGGTGAAGAGGTGATGGAGGAACATCTCATTTCTTCTGTTACACCTATTGTACGACAAATGAGTAAAACAAAAAGTGTAGAAGATGAAGTGGCTAGACTTACTATTGAGGTGAGACCGTGAGAGGGTGTGAGTGAGTGAGTGAGGGTGTGAGTGAGGGTGAGAAGGTGTGAGAGGGTGTGAGTGGGTATGAAGAGTATAAGAGGTGAGAAGATTTGATGACGAGGGAAAGGGTTAATGGACATAGATATAGTGGACTAACTGCCAGCTTTTAATTTCACTATTCTTGTCCTGCTCCCAGCCCATATACTTCATATAGAGTTCAGTTTTAGATTAGACAATATCCTTCATTACTGACTCACTGTTAATTTGCTGTAATGAGAAGTGCAAGACTGATAAAAGTAGAACAGATAATATATCTTAATTATTTGTAGACTATGTCGTTGGATGATTTTAGACTTACATTGACTTATCTGATGAGAGTATGTTGGTCTGCAGCTGCTGGTCAGCTTCATCTTGCTTCTAGTGAAGAGGAAGATAGTCTCAGACAAGGTGTCTGTTCTCAAGTTACTTCTGTATCTCATAAGGTTAGTCTTTATTCCTCATCATGTGACTATCCCACATTATTCATTATCATGTGACTTTATTCCTCATCATGTGACTTTATTCCTCTCTTACTTGTTCTAGGATATTGTCATTGCTTGTGAATCTCTAGAGCTCTTTGTTACATGTGTTAAACTTCGTAAAAATCTTCTCTCCATCTTCTATAAACTCCCTAAAGTAAAGGAATTCATTATTGATGTACTTTTAGGATCAACACATAGTGACCTAAGACTGACAATGGTAGACTACATGTATGATTTGTGTCAAGAAATTAGTTTGTTTTCAGGTATTATATCATTAATATTCTAAATATAGTAACATTAATATTCTATATATAGTAACATTAATATTCTAAATATAGTAACATTAATATTCTAAATATAGTAACATTAATATTCTCAATATAGTAACATTGATATTCTATATATAGTAACATTAATATTCTAAATATAGTAACATTAATATTCTAAATATAGTAACATTAATATTCTATATATAGTAACATTAATATTCTAAATATATATAGTAACATTAATATTCTAAATATAGTAAAATTAATATTCTAAATATAGTAACATTGATATTTTAAATATAGTAGCATTAATATTCTAAATATAGTTACATTAATATTCTAAATATAGTAACATTAATATGCTAAATATAGTAACATTAATATTCTAAATATAGTAACATTAATATTCTGTATATACTATATAGTTACATTAATATTCTAAATATAGTAACATTAACATTCTAAATATAGTAACAATAATAATCTAAATATAGTAACATCAATATTCTAAATATAGTAACACTAATATTCTATATAATTATAGTAATAATAATATTCTATTTATAGTAACATTATTTATCTTATACTTCCAGCTTCTATTCACCAATCAGAAGAACCTACCCAGGCTAAAATACCCTGCCCGCCTCCTTCCGAGATACCTCATTATTTCTTCGTTCATCTGTTATTGGACTCACCCATGTCTCTATGGCAACCAACTCCTTCGACAAATGATTTAATAGTTTGGGGAAGATGTAGTGAATATTTTGAATTTTTATGTCGACTATTTAGAAGATTATTAGGTTTGTGTCTGTCTGTCTGTCTGTCTGTCTATTAATTCATCTATCTATCTATTTATACATCTATTTATTCATCTCATTACTAACATGTCTGTTTGTATGTCTGTTTCTTTTCTATTTAGAATCTGAACAGCACCTTCTCTCAATAGATGTACGAAATATGTTATCTAAAGAACTTGAGTGGTTGGAAAATGTTTCTATTCCCGAACCACCTTGTCATGAGGTTCAGACTTTACTAGCTGGACACCTCAACCTGTGTACTGCACTATTCTCATGTAATGGTATGTCACCTTAACTGCCTCTCCTCTTCCTTCTCCTTCACCATATTCTACCCTCCATCCTTTCTACCTCCATCCCTCCTTCTCCTACCTCCATTACTGCTTACCTTTCTCCTTCCACCTGCTATCCTTCTCCTCTTATTACCTCTGTCCTCTCGTCGTTCCTCTATTCAATATCTTATCTATATTTGCTTAATGAAGGTATTGATAAGAAATCTCATAGCAAGACCTTAGTACCTAAGTTAATTGATGAGTTTTTGTTTCCAGCTTCAACACTTACCCAAGAGACTCAGGAGTCATTATCATCCGGAATACTTAATATAAGTTCTAAGTATGTACATTGTGTAGCTATGAGGGTGTGTACTTGTGTATGTATGTGTGAGTGAGAGAGTGTGTACATGTATGTACATCACAGTACATGTATATGTATGTGTGTATGTACATGTATGTATGTATGTGTGTATGTGTGTATGTGTGTATGTGTGTATGTGTGTATGTGTGTATGTGTGTATGTGTGTATGTGTGTATGTATGTATGTATGTATGTATGTATGTATGTATGTATGTATGTATGTATGTATGTAATGTACATGTATGTATGTATGTATGTACATGTATGTACATGTATGTATGTATGTATGTATGTGTGTATGTATGTATGTGTTTACGTATGATGAGGTACATGTATATATGTATTTATGTAACTATATATATATATGTTGATAATTATATTAGGTGTGGTAGTATATCTACTCGTGTTGCAGCATATAATCTATTAGTTGAATTATCAACAGACTGTGTTGATAATATGAAATGTATTGCTGAACAATTGATAGCTAAACATCACACTGATAGACCACAGAACCCAAAGGAATGGGAGGTAAATATTATAATTGTATATATATACATACATACATACATACATACATACATACATACATACATACATACATACATACATACATACATACATACATACATACATACATACATACATACATACATACATACATACATACATACATACATACATACATACATACATACATACATACATACATACATACATACATACATACATACATACATACATACATACATACATACATACATACATACATACATACATACATACATACATACATACATACATACATACATACATACATACATACATACATACATACATACATACATACATACATACATACATACATACATACATACATACATACATACATACATACATACATACATACATACATACATACATACATACATACATACATACATACATACATACATACATACATACATACATACATACATACATACATACATACATACATACATACATACATACATACATACATACATACATACATACATACATACATACATACATACATACATACATACATACATACATACATACATACATACATACATACATACATACATACATACATACATACATACATACATACATACATACATACATACATACATACATACATACATACATACATACATACATACATACATACATACATACATACATACATACATACATACATACATACATACATACATACATACATACATACATACATACATACATACATACATACATACATACATACATACATACATACATACATACATACATACATACATACATACATACATACATACATACATACATACATACATACATACATACATACATACATACATACATACATACATACATACATACATACATACATACATACATACATACATACATACATACATACATACATACATACATACATACATACATACATACATACATACATACATACATACATACATACATACATACATACATACATACATACATACATACATACATACATACATACATACATACATACATACATACATACATACATACATACATACATACATACATACATACATACATACATACATACATACATACATACATACATACATACATACATACATACATACATACATACATACATACATACATACATACATACATACATACATACATACATACATACATACATACATACATACATACATACATACATACATACATACATACATACATACATACATACATACATACATACATACATACATACATACATACATACATACATACATACATACATACATACATACATACATACATACATACATACATACATACATACATACATACATACATACATACATACATACATACATACATACATACATACATACATACATACATACATACATACATACATACATACATACATACATACATACATACATACATACATACATACATACATACATACATACATACATACATACATACATACATACATACATACATACATACATACATACATACATACATACATACATACATACATACATACATACATACATACATACATACATACATACATACATACATACATACATACATACATACATACATACATACATACATACATACATACATACATACATACATACATACATACATACATACATACATACATACATACATACATACATACATACATACATACATACATACATACATACATACATACATACATACATACATACATACATACATACATACATACATACATACATACATACATACATACATACATACATACATACATACATACATACATACATACATACATACATACATACATACATACATACATACATACATACATACATACATACATACATACATACATACATACATACATACATACATACATACATACATACATACATACATACATACATACATACATACATACATACATACATACATACATACATACATACATACATACATACATACATACATACATACATACATACATACATACATACATACATACATACATACATACATACATACATACATACATACATACATACATACATACATACATACATACATACATACATACATACATACATACATACATACATACATACATACATACATACATACATACATACATACATACATACATACATACATACATACATACATACATACATACATACATACATACATACATACATACATACATACATACATACATACATACATACATACATACATACATACATACATACATACATACATACATACATACATACATACATACATACATACATACATACATACATACATACATACATACATACATACATACATACATACATACATACATACATACATACATACATACATACATACATACATACATACATACATACATACATACATACATACATACATACATACATACATACATACATACATACATACATACATACATACATACATACATACATACATACATACATACATACATACATACATACATACATACATACATACATACATACATACATACATACATACATACATACATACATACATACATACATACATACATAGGTTCGTCCACTAGTAGATGGTAGATCGCGTTGTGGATATGTTGGTCTAAAGAATGCTGGAGCTACTTGCTTAAAGAATGCTGGAGCTACTTGCTATATGAATTCTGTATTACAACAACTTTATATGCAACCTGGAATAAAGGAGGCTGTGTTAGGAATTGAAAGAGAAGAGGATGATGTTAGGTATATTATAATAGTATAGTATTAGATATTGAAAGAGAAGAGGACGATGTTAGGTATAAAGAATGTTTATATAATAATACATCAGTTATTACATATACAATATTGATTGATATTAATTTAATTATTAATTCAGTCATTTTTGTTTAGTTCTAATTTATTTATGTAATACTATATATAGTCATTATCTAATTATCTGTTGTAGAGCTGCCCTGTTTGATGTATTCTTTGTTACTTGTTTTTTAATTCTTTTTTTTTGATTGCATTCCTCTAACATGGTATTGATCACCCCCTTCTTTCCTTCTCTCACCTCTCTGTCTGTTCCCTCCCCTCCCCTATTCCCTCCCTCTCTATCCCCTCCCTCCCTCCTCTATCTCCTCCTCTATCCCCCCTCTCTTTATCCCCTCCATCCTCTATCTCCTCCTCTTCCCATCCCTCTCTCTCTATCCCCTCCTCCTCACACTCTAGTATTCTTCCTGATATTCAGTGTATCTTTGGTCATTTGTTAGAGAGTAGATTACAATATTACACTCCTGATAACTTCTGGAAAACTTTTAAACTTGAAGGACGGCACATCAATGTATTAGAACATCAGGTATATTAAACAGCTTAGTTAAACACCACCTCATAATAATAAAATATAATATTATTATTACTAATATTAACACATTTTAGGATGCTTCTGAATTTTTCTCAAGTTTAACTGACCAGGTTGATGAAGCTCTGAAGGTAATGTAGTGAGAACACACACACACACAGTCACACACACATACATACATACATACATACATACACACATGCATACATACATACATACATACATACATACATACATACATACATACATACATACATACATACCTACATACCTACATACATACACACTAACACACATATACATATATACACATATATGATTTAAATAGTGACAGGGTATTCTCATATAAACTACTCACCACAAATGAACATGTTGATAAACACACCTATGTATATAATATAGATAATGATATTATTATAATACATGATATATGATATACATATTACATATCTAGAATATCTTATAATTAAGATTTTATAAGGTTTTGTTATGTCTCAACTCTAAATATGTTTTGTGTTAAATCTGACACAATTTTTTTTAACAAAGTGGGATATTTATAATTAAATCCAGTAGCCTTACTAATGCAACAGTAGATACTTAAATATAACATGTATATCTATATATATAGAAACGAAATTATCCAAAAATATTTGAGGAGAGATTTGGTGGTGTATTTCTTGACCAAATTATATGTCATGGATGTGAGCATAGGTATAGTCCTTCTTCCTCTTATCTCTGCTTTTTTAACATATATCTGTCTGTCCATCTGTCAAAGGTTTGAGAAAGAACAGGGATTTACTACTCTACAGTTATCGGTAGTTCAATCAAAGAGTCTTACAGAAAGTCTTCAGGAGTTTGTTCGTGGAGATATGTTAGAAGGTGATAATCAATACCTTTGTGGAGAGTGTCAGGAAAAGGTGGGCGTGGCAGATATTATAATAATTATAATGATAATTATTATTATTAGAGGGACACACTGAAACGTACCTGTTTAAAGACACTACCATCTGTTCTTGTGGTACATTTAAAAAGATTTGACTACGATTGGGAAACAAACAGAGAAATTAAATTTAATAATTATTTTGAGGTTTGTAAGCACATACATACATGCACACACATATATATTATATATATTCCTTCAGTTTCCATGGTTTCTTGATTTGGAGCCCTTTACAGCGGAAGGTATATCCAGTAGAGAGAAAGGTTTAGGGCCTGCATCATCATGTCAATATGAATTAACTGGTATCATAGTTCATCAGGGACAGGCATCAGCAGGACACTATTATGCTTTCATCAAAAATAAGAAGTCAGTCTACATGTATGATACAAGATGCAATTATTACTCTCTTCTGTCATTTCCTGGTATCTGTTACTCATTAAATTCTCCTAATCTCATTTCTTCTTTTTACTTGCCTGGTATCTGTTATTCATTAAGCTAGTTCTCATCCTTCTCTGTCGTTTCCTGGTATCTGTTACTCATCAAATTATCCTAATGTCTTCTTCCTCTCCTCTCACGTTGTCTGTCCTCATTCATAATTACATGAATTTACATCTCATTTCATACTCTCAGAGGTGTGTCATCAAGTACTTCAACCATTCCTACAATACCAGAAGAGGAAGAGATGGAGACACAACCTCAGATAAATAAAATAGATCTATGGCTTAAATTCAATGACACAATCGTAGAAGAATTTCAATTTGCAGATAGTGTTTTAGAGACCGAATGTTTTGGAGGCAGTATTAAAACTAACTCCAGTGATCCATGTAAGACAGACAGACAGACAGACATATATGTATCAATTAATTATTATATAATATTATAGTACATAATTCACATCCTGAGAGTCGTGTTAGACATTGGAATGCTTATATGTTGTTTTATGAAGCTGTGAATCCACCACAAAAATTACAGACACACAAAGTTGAAAATAGCAGGTAAATAAATAAACAAATAATGTCTGGATGAGTAACTGATTCCCGTTTTTAATAGCCCGGTTCCTGTGTCACCTGTGTCTTCAGGTGAAGATAAATTGAGTCAATTACAAGAACTTGTGCAGAAGGGAGAACGAAGAGGAATGTTTAGTGATAGTGTACCAGCTAACATACAGAGAAGTGTATGTATGGACAGATGGATGGATGGATACTAGATAGATGGATGAATGGATGGAAGGATGAATGGATGGATGGATGGATGGATAAATAGGCAGTCCAAATAGATAGATACATTTGTATATCATGTCATTACAACACAGGTAAATTCTGAGAATCTGAATTTCATGAAGAATAGAGATGTTTACTGTAAAGAATATTTTGAATTCATTACAAAACTTGTTTTTTGCAATGAAGTATGTCTGTAGTGTGTATGTGTACATGTACATGTACAATAGTCATGTGATATTCTTCGTTTCCAGGTACTAGCATGTATGTCAACTCATCCAGATAGTGAGTCATGTGATATTCTTCGTTTCCAGGTACTAGCATGTATGTCAACTCATCCAGATAGTGAAACATATGGCCAGTTGGCTATACAATTAGCAATTAAATTTCTAGTACATACATACTTCAGAGCATACAAAGAATTAAGGTAAGTGTTAACACCATATTGATTTGATAACGTGATTATAACATCATATTGATTTCATTACAGAATATCTTCTTCATTTTGGGTAAGTGAATTGGACAAACTGTTACACAATTCACATGCAGCTTGTGAATGGCTTATTGAATTTCTCGCTGGACCCTTGGGTGAAAACTACCTCAAGTGAGATATTAAACTAAATCAATGAGCTTAAGCGATGATCTAGATTTATTTCCATAGACCATTTCTACTGGAATGTACCTCTAAGGAGGTGCGTTATGATTTCTGTACTATACTAGGTAATGGACTCAAGAGTTATTGTACTTTTAAGGAAATTGAGGTATATATTTATGTATGCTGGTATGTATTCATGTACATGTTTGTACTAGGAATTTATGTAGTTATGTATGTATGTATGTATGTATGTATGTGTGTGTGTGTGTGTATGTATGTATGTATGTATGTATGTGTGTGTGTGTATGTATGTATGTATGTATGTGTGTGTGTGTGTATGTATGTATGTATGTATGTATGTATGTAATGTATGTATGTATGTATGTATGTATGTATGTATGTATGTATGTATGTATGTATGTATGTATGTATGTATGTATGTATGTATGTATGTATGTATGATGTATGTAATGTATGTATACTTTATGTTTGTAATTGTGTCCTTTTAATTCTAAATAATGTGGTCAATAATCACTGGACTGGACTACTGGACTACTGGACTGGACTACTGGACTACTGGACTGGTCTACTGGACTACTGGATTGCTGGATAAACAGAATTGACTTCTGGTTCAGTTTTAATATCTGCTTTTGTGCCCGTTAACTTAATTTTCACTTCACTAGAGGATAAATATATCTGTCACTTTATGAATTTTTTCAATTGTGATAACTCTATAAATATGATCACCATGCTATGAGGTACTATGTGTTTCCACAGGATAGCATCATGCTAGTGTAGTGTACATGATGGAAGATTCATGCACTATAAAACCTGATTGGTTGTTTTAATAAATTTGATTGGTTAAATGAGTTTGGTAATGCTTAATACATGAATTGAGACATTTCAAGGAATTCAATATCATGTTTTTAATGGAAAATACATTTATTTCCTGTTAGAAACAATGTTCATAATTGAAAATACAAATGTACAGCGATAGTCATCATAATGTTTGATACATGTTATTAAGATGAATAGAACACATACAACTGACATAGTTGAACAACTAATTTTGAACAAAAAAGTTCATTGTGTGTGATATTGATTCGAGCATGCATATCATCTAAATGATATTACACACTGCATACAACGTTTCTATGGCAACAGAATGATACACTCAAGAGCTAAGAGTAGTATGTTCCTAGTACCTTCATCTAAACGTGTGTTGTTCCTTTTTGGGTGCAGCAGATAATATCTGCATGTTATTTTGGATATGGTAAATGAACACACACACTAATTTTGTAGTCCAGTAATCCAGTAGTCCAGTCAAGTATTCCAGTAGTCCAGTCAAGTATTCCAGTCCAGTAATACAGTCCAGTATTCTAGTGGTCCAGTCTAGTAATACAGTCCAGTAATACAGTCCAGTATTCCAGTGGTCCAGTCTAGTAATACAGTCCAGTATTCCAGTGGTCCAGTCCAGTAATCCATTAGTCCAGTCAAGTATTGCAGTCCAGTAAAATAATGATGTGTATATTGTATGTTTAGTAACATGTGTATTGTTTAGCATTACCAGGTATTTTATTATATATCATATACAGATTGATGGTCCACTCGATATAATAGTGACATCTGTTTTAAAGTTACTAGATAATGATGTGACTGATAATTGGAAGACGTGTGCTGAATATTTTCAATTGTTAAAGATATATGCTAATCATGTAAATGATACATCATTATAATTCCTTACACATCATTTCTTCTTTAGCCAAAGGGATGTCGCCATCTTCTTAATAAAGACACATTTGTAATCCTGGTACAGTTTCTACTGGGTTCTACGATAGCCACTCCATCCAATGATATGGGATCTCCAGTATGATCAGTCTTATTATAATGAACTGTTGAATTATATATATTTTAATAGCCTCGAAGATGGAGCTCATTACAAGTGAAGGAGTTTGGTGGCCTTTATGGTACATTGTCCTTATTAGTACGTAACACCGACTTCTCTGCATTTGAAACTGAATGTAAGATATTGATGGATGGACAGAGGGATGGACGAAAGGACAGATGGATAGCTGGACAGATGGATGGACAGATGGATAGCTGGATAGCTGGACAGACGAATGGATAGATGAATGAATGGAAAAATGGATGGATTGATGGATGGATAGATGTAAGAATCTTATTATGTACATGTAGGTATTGAAGGTGAGATATTGTTGAGTAATCCATACATGATTCCCAGTCGAAGAGAAGACTTACTTCAACCATCCGATGGAATGCATCAAGCTCTTTTTACTATTGAACCAAGCAACAAATTGATACATGAAGTAAGTAATATTTACTATGTATTTCAACTTTTCATACAATATATTCCTGCCTTTTTTCAGAGTACTCTTACTCTAAGAGAATGTGACATGGCTACTGCTGAATCGATAGCAGGAATATTTTGTTACTGTTGCTGGAACAATCAGTCATTCTCAGCATGTGTGATAGGAGATTTACAGGTACACTATATTATATATATATATATATATATATATATATATTATATACATGTGTGTCCTTGCATACATACATGCACATACATGCATACATTCAAAATACTTCCTCAATTTTAATAGGCACAGATACAAGGTGTACCAGCTAGTGAACTAAAATCCTACTTCAAAGTTCTAATGGAGATTCTTGTTAGGCATTTATTAATTATTAGTTTCTCTTACCATCAGAACTTTCATCCATCCATTCATCTATCCATTCATCTATCCATTCATCCATCCATTCATCTATCCATTCATCTATCCATTCATCTATCCATCCATTCATCTATCCATTCATCTATCCATTCATCTATCCATTCATCCATCCATTCATCTATCCATTCATCTATCCATTCATCTATCCATCCATTCATCTATCCATTCATCTATCCATTCACCTATCCATTCATCCATCCATTCATCTATCCATTCATCTATCCATCCATTCATCTATCCATTCATCTATTGATCCATTCAACCATTCTCCTCTTTTAGTTAATAGAGGACTCACTACAAGATAAACGAATACAGTTCACGTTGAAGGGTAGCAAATACAAACCCGAACTATCTATATTGAGTTAGTATTTAATACTCTGTTCATAACATCATATACAGTATCTATATTGAGTTAGTATTTAATACTATGTTCATAATATCATATACAGTATCTATATTGAGTTAGTATTTAATACTATGTTCATAATATCATATACAGTATCTATATTGAGTTAGTATTTAATACTATGTTCATAATATCATATACAGTATCTATATTGAGTTAGTATTTAATACTATGTTCATAATATCATATACAGTATCTATATTGAGTTAGTATTTAATACTATGTTCATAATATCATATACAGTATCTATATTGAGTTAGTATTTAATACTATGTTCATAATATCATATACAGTATCTATATTGAGTTAGTATTTAATACTATGTTCATAATATCATATACAGTATCTATATTGAGTTAGTATTTAATACTATGTTCATAACATCATATACACTACTATAAGAGGTATGATAAATAGCTTGTTACGATTTAACACCTGACAAGTGAAAATATTTATAATTTAAAGTTTGTAAACCTGTCTGCATAGTTACATTTTACAATATGAGGTTTAAAAATATTTGTATTGTATTAGGATACATAAAATATAATATTAATAATGATTAAGATATGTGCATATATATTAGTATACAATAGTGATCATTTTTGTTAACTAACTAAACCCATCCAATATTGACCAATTTTCATTTTAGTTAACGTTGTAATTTAGTTATAGTTTAGTTCATTAAAAGTCACAATCCTTAACTAAAAGAGGTTTTAGTTATAGTTAACTAAAACGACATATACCAGCACGTGTGTCTGGTTGTCATGGTAACATATATTTACAGGAACTATTCAAGGTAGTACTGAATCAAAAAGAATATATCAAGGGATCAAATTTCTTGTTGGACTTGCTAATAAGTAAGATAATCCAATCAGTCCATTCACTAATCCGTATCCCACAAATATTATTTAATTATGTACCTAAAAGTGCCATATAATATTTACAATCATCTCTCCCTCAGACTAAGGGATTATAATTTATGTATGTATCTGTTGTTTAGATGTAGAAAAGCAAGAGAGTTTATTTTAACTCAAAATGATCATTTACAAACTGCTGTATCATGGTTGCGTAAAAAGGTAAGTTAACTTGGTTACTGTTGCCATGGTACTAGAGTATTGTGGCTTGTAAGATAGGGAAGTTATTTTTTTAATGGTTAGATTAATGAATATTCATGGTCACATTCTTCAACTTATTCTTACTCAAACGAATCTTCGTCTAGTAAAATCTTCCAAAGAACTATTAGTGCACAGGTACATCTCTTATACTCGTACATTCATTCACATACCCATACATTCATCCCCATACCCATACATTCATCATACATTCATCCCCATACCCATACATTCGTATACATATACATTCATCATACATTAATCCACATTCATATATCTATTCATTAGGACACACTAGAAGAAGCTAATGCTTTGCTCAATGAGCTAGAAGCCAGAGATACCAGACAAACACAAGCCCTCACAACCTCTACAGGAAAGAACACATCATCCAACTTGTCTCAAAATCAAACTGGAAATTTTGATGATAGTATAGAGGGTTGAATAAGACTAATTAGTCATTATTATTTGAGGGGTAGACCCCTCTTTATTGCATGGTTTAGGTGTGTATTAAAATTGTTTGTTATTAATTTTCGTTAATTCTTTACCTCTTCTTCTGTGATTCTCATAAACGTTTTTATTGATATTATTAAATGTCAAATTGTAGAATTTTTGACATAAAAAAGTTTTGTTACTGAATATCTGAACAGTAAGATAATGCTTTAACAAATCTTATTATTTCTGGACAGACAATGTTACTGTTTCTCTTCATGTTATCTGATAGATTTTGCCTTGCTAGGGGTTTTCACCTTGTTTCCAGTGGTGCTGCGACAATATACAGCATAAAGAATGTCCCTTCTTGATAATGAATATGTGAAGTCTTAAAGATGCATTTATGGACCTGTACCAATATAGCAGTGATCTAATTATGACATTTTATGATTTCAGAAAGCTTACTAGTTGGTGATGATTAGTTTGAAATTTGTCAACAATCAATGTGAGGAATGTTAATCATTAACGCAATAAAGCAATATTGTCATACATAAGTCATGAATTACATTTCTACAAAATGTGTATGATTATATAAAAGCCATATTAGTGCAGGTTATCTCACTTCAATAGTCACTGGACTGTTGTAATCAGTTAGTCTACTGCAAGAGCTGCTAGAAGTTGTGATCTGCAAGCGTGATAGTTGTGAACCTGTCAGCTTCATTATGACAGTTAAAACAACATTCTTTTGTGCAGTGATCTTCAATTTTTTGTGTATGTAAAGCTGTATGTTATTTTCTGCATGTATATATTTATAATTTTGTGTTATTTAAATTTCTCTATTTGTGTGTATGTATGTCTCTCCAGGTATACTATATGTTACAAGTGGACAAACAATTGAAGTTGGCACTCCTGTAACTCCTCTTGGCGATGAATCTGATTTTTTCAGTATTGGTGATACTGTACAACTTATATGTACAATTGATCCACAGGATGTAACAGTCTACTTAGCTACTTGGAGAATATTAGGAACCACTACGAGTTTAGTTGAGCCTCGTGTTAGAATAGAAGCAAGTGATCCTCCAACTGATGTTGTCCTCAATGTTACATTAAATGATACTAGTGATGCTATTAGTTATCAATGCGTTGGTGCTGATATAAATGCGGTAGCTGATAATTTATTTGCAGTGTTTGCAATTAACATAAATCCATTTTTTAATGTTACTCCTGGTGCTAATGTTCTCGCTACAAATGGTAGTAATCCAGGTTTAACCTGTGTAGCAGATGGATTTCCCACTCCTGATGTCCGACTTGTTCGTAGTAGAGATGGCAGCGTATTTGCACCAGGAGGTTCATCAGTTGATGTATTTCCATTCCCAGTTATTTTTGGTGATGAAGGAGATTATCAGTGCATTGCTAATACTACTGGTGCTGATGATGCAGTATTCAACTTTCTAACAACATGTATGTATTCCAGTCTTCCATTATACATACTTTATTTTATATTCACTTTTAGTATCACCCGAGGGATCGGTAGAAATTGATGTTGGTGAGGTTATTAATAGACAAGTACAACTAAACTGTACAGCTCTTGGTGGTCCTGGTAACATGTTTACATGGTTTAGAGAAGGTATTGAGATATCTGATGGTGGTAATTTTCAGATTATGGAAAGCTCATCTGGAGGATCTATGTTAATTGTTTCAAATTTACTGAGCGGTACACTTGACGAATACACTTGTTCTGTTGAAAATGCAGCTGGTCAACAAAATGTGTCAGTAAATATTTCTGGTAAGTAACTATCCTGATATTGTAGTTCTATTAATCTATATAGCATGTAGTAATAGAATCATTGTTTCAATTATAATTATCCTTATATTGTAGTTGTATTAATCTTAATAGCATATAGCACATATTAAATAGTGTGACATATATATCACTTGGTAATAAATAATCAACTACTGTATTGTATTGTTACAGTCCCACTTCAGAACGTTCTTGTAGTAACTCCTATGAATTTGACAGTTGAGATTGGATCAACAGCTGTTTTCAATTGTTCTAATTCTGGTTTACTGGAAAATGAATTTTTTTGGATAAGGAACTCCAGTGATCCAACTAATTCTCCTAATTTAGACCTTATAAGTAAGTACAATGTATGTATGTATGTATGTATAATTATATATATGTAGGCAATACTATGCTTGTGCATGTACAATGTATGTATGTTTATGTACATGTATGTATGCATGTACACGTATGTATGTATGTATGTATATATGTATGACATACATATATACATACATACATATATACATACATACATACATACATGTACATACATACATATATACATGTACATATATACATACATACATACATACATAAACATACATACATACATATAATTATACACATGCACATACATACATATATACATGTACATACATACATACATATATACATAAACATACATACATACATACATACATACATTGTATGTATGTATGTATGTATGTATGTTTATGTATGTATGTATGTATGTATGTACATGTATATATGTATGTATGTGCATGTGTATAATTATATGTATGTATGTATGTTTATGTATGTATGTATGTATGTATATATGTACATGTATATATGTATGTATGTACATGTATGTATGTATGTATGTATGTATGTACATGTATGTATGTATGTATGTAGGTATGTATGTACATGTATATATGTATGTATGTGCATGTGTATAATTATATGTATGTATGTATGTATGTATGTATGTATGTATGTATGTACCTGTATGTATGTATGTATGTATGTACCTGTATGTATGTATGTAATATTACTTATTTTCTAATAGATCCTAATGACACAAACAGTCCATTCATAGTAACTAACGGAATGACTTTAACTATAATGGATGTTCAACCAGAAGATGGCGGAATTTACGTCTGTGTTAGTGATAATCCTTTAATAACAGAATTTGGAGTTGCAGTCCTGTATGTTTCACCTAATGTTACACTACAACCAATGGAGATGTTTGTAGAAGAAGGAGACACGACTGATCTCAATTGTTTTGCTGAAGGATTTCCTACACCTACATATACCTGGGAAAAGATGAATATGACTACAGGAATATTTGAAATGCTGGAGGGTGAAACAGAATCAATATTGAGTTTTTCTCCAGTACAATATTCAGATTTTGGGAGATATAGATGTGTTGCTACTATTGATGTGAATGTAAGTAGTAGTTATTATAATTTTCAAAGTTTAATTATTCTGTTATGTAAATTGTAGAAAAGATCTGTTTCCCCATTTGAAGATAGATCTATGGAGATAATTTTACATGGTAAGTTATACTATATAGTAAATTAATTTGTTAATGATACAGTCTATGCTGCAGTCTACAGTATAATAGTAAATTAATTTGTTAATGATACAGTCTATGCTGCAGTCTACAGTATAATAGTAAATTAATTTGTTAATGATACAGTCTATGCTGCAGTCTACAGTATAGAAAATTAATTTGTTAATGATACAGTCTATGCTGCAGTCTACAGTATAATAGTAAATTAATTTGTTAATGATACAGTCTATGCTGCAGTCTACAGTATAGAAAATTAATTTGTTAATGATACAGTCTATGCTGCAGTCTACAGTATAGAAAATTAATTTGTTAATGATACAGTCTATGCTGCAGTCTACAGTATAATAGTAAATTAATTTGTTAATGATACAGTCTATGCTGCAGTCTACAGTATAATAGTAAATTAATTTGTTAATGATACAGTCTATGCTGCAGTCTACAGTATAGAAAATTAATTTGTTAATGATACAGTCTATGCTGCAGTCTACAGTATAATAGTAAATTAATTTGTTAATGATACAGTCTATGCTGCAGTCTACAGTATAGTAAATTAATTTGTTAATGATACAGTCTATGCTGCAGTCTACAGTATAGAAAATTAATTTGTTAATGATACAGTCTATGCTGCAGTCTACAGTATAATAGAAAATTAATTTGTTAATGATACAGTCTATGCTGCAGTCTACAGTATAATAGTAAATTAATTTGTTAATGATACAGTCTATGCTGCAGTCTACAGTATAGAAAATTAATTTGTTAATGATACAGTCTATGCTGCAGTCTACAGTATAATAGTAAATTAATTTGTTAATGATACAGTCTATGCTGCAGTCTACAGTATAGAAAATTAATTTGTTAATGATACAGTCTATGCTGCAGTCTACAGTATAGAAAATTAATTTGTTAATGATACAGTCTATGCTGCAGTCTACAGTATAATAGAAAATTAATTTGTTAATGATACAGTCTATGCTGCAGTCTACAGTATAATAGTAAATTAATTTGTTAATGATACAGTCTATGCTGCAGTCTACAGTATAGTAAATTGATTTGTTAATGTATTGTAGTGATACATAATGAATATTTTATATTCTCTTCTAGTTTCTCCTGATCGGTCTGCTATTGTAGAGCCCAATGTATACATAGCAGAGCATGGAGAAGATGTTAATTTCACATGTTCAGCTCAAGGAGGTCCTAATAATATGTTTTTTTGGATTCGAAATGCATCAGATGTCTGTGTTGACTGTTCGGGTCAGGGAGATATTGCTCAATTCTTAGAAGGTATGTTCCGGTTCATACATTCATTTATTAATCATCGACATTCCATTTATAATTAATTACTGATATTTCCACTCATTTCTTTCAGATCTTGCAATGGCTAACGAGACACTCACTATCTTAGAAGAAGGGAATTTACTTACTATCACTAATATAAGTGCTAATGCTGATGGAGGTACTTACTTTTGTGTCGTTTTCAATGAAGCTGGATATGATGTTGCCATGGGAACACTATATGTCACACCAAGAATTATAGTAGAGCCAGAAGACATTAAAACAGATGTTAATGAGGTCGTTTATTTCGAATGCATTGCTGAGTCTTTTCCATTTCCCATGTATCAATGGGAGAGATTTATAGATGGAGAAGCGATAACTCAATCTGGTGAAACTAGTACTCAACTACTTTTTAATCCTGTATATTATGATAATTCTGGAGTGTATCGTTGTGTAGTATCTGCAGAACTTGACATTAGTACAAATACAACTGTATCACGAAATGCTACTTTATATGGTGAGTTTGTAATATCTTTCAATTTCACTTCAACTCATTATTTTTCTTCATAGTGTCACCAAATGGTTCGGTAGAACTTACTAGATATGTATTTGTGGAACAAGGAGATGAGTTTAATCTAACATGTACTGCTCAAGGAGGTCCTAACAATTACCACCAGTGGACGCTTGATGGAACTGGAGTCATGGAGACTGGTGTATTATCTATAACATCATCTAGTAGTGATACAGAGAGTGAGAGTATCCTGCGAGTGACTAGTGTAGATGCAGCTACTCATCAAGGAATATATACTTGTAATGTATCCAATTGTGCAGGATATGAGGCAAGATCAAGTAGAGTAGTTGGTAAGTGAAGCAATACTTCATCTATATTGTAACCTTTCATTTCTCTGTTATGTAGTTTCTCCATTTGGTATTGTGTCTATAACACCAGAAAATCTGATAGTATCTCGTGGCGATGATGACAGATTTACATGTGTAACTGATGCAGGACCAGACACACTTTATGTTTGGTTATTTAATGCCAGCGAGTTAGTATGTGAGGACTCAGACTGTTCTAATGGCTCAATTTCTGCCTTCAATGTGACAGATGAAGGTAATATACATACATATACCTTTCATCTATTATTATAATTCTGTTTTATTTATAAAATTGTAGAACTTTTGAATGCTACGATTGCCATTACACCTGTCTTAAATCTTACTGATATCACTGCTCCTGAAGATGGTGGAGAATATATTTGCATAGCAGTAAATGATGCTGGCGTTGGTCTGAGTACTTCTACTCTTTATGTTGTACCAGAGTTCTTGGAAGAACCACAAGATATTAAAACAGATGATGGAGATGTTGTGTACTTCACATGTTTGGCTGAATCTTTCCCATTTCCTGCTTATCAATGGGAGAGATTAGTGAATGGACAATTTGAAATCGTAAGTGGTGAAAATGGAACAGTATTATTGTTTGATCCTGTAAGTTATACTGATGCTGGAGTGTATCGCTGTGTTGTGACAAATACTATCAACAATACACTAAATACTATCGAGTCACAAAATGCTACTTTATTTGGTAAGAGAATAGAGATGATTATATTACTATAATAATTATACATATTCTTGTAGTTTCTCCAATAAATTCTGTAATGCTCCCACCAATGGTCTATGTAAATCAAGGAGATGAGTTTAATCTAACATGTACTGCTCAAGGAGGTCCTAACAATTACCACCAGTGGACGCTTGATGGAACTGGAGTCATGGAGACTGGTGTATTATCTATAACATCATCTAGTAGTGATACAGAGAGTGAGAGTATCCTGCGAGTGACTGATGTGGATGCAGCTACTCATCAAGGAATATATACTTGTAATGTATCCAATTGTGCAGGATATGAGGCAAGATCAAGTAGAGTAGTTGGTAAGTATATACATGTTTATAATTTATTATCATTAAATTTATTTCTGCCTTTTTCAGTGTCTCCTCTTGGTATTGTGTCCACAACACCAGAGAATGTGATACTATCTCGTGGTGAAAATGTGACATTCACTTGTCAAACAGATGCTGGACCAGATACAATATATTTATGGCTTTATAATGTCAGTGATTTGGTGTGTCAATCATCAAACTGTGAAAATGGAGTAGTTAGTAATTTCAATACAAGTGATGAAGGTAAATAATATTCATATATATTTATAACTACAACAATATCCAAACTATGGCTAAACACTACACATATGACTTACACAGTAATAAATATCATAATGTTATACTTACACTCACTTTCAGATATAATGAATGCTACTCTAACTATGAACCCTGTCTTAAATCGTACTGATATCACTGCTCCTGAAGATGGTGGAGAATATATTTGCATAGCAGTAAATGATGCTGGTGTTGGTCTTAGTACTTCTACTCTTTATGTTTTACCAGAGTTCTTGGAAGAACCACAAGATATTAAAACAGATGATGGAGATGTTGTGTACTTCACATGTTTGGCTGAATCTTTCCCATTTCCTGCTTATCAATGGGAGAGATTAGTGAATGGACAATTTGAAATCGTAAGTGGTGAAAATGGAACAGTATTATTGTTTGATCCTGTAAGTTATACTGATGCTGGAGTGTATCGCTGTGTTGTGACAAATACTATCAACAATACACTAAATACTATCGAGTCACAAAATGCTACTTTATTTGGTAAGAGAATAGAGATGATTATATTACTATAATAATTACCATATTCTTGTAGTTTCTCCAATAAATTCTGTAATGCTCCCACCAATGGTCTATGTAAATCAAGGAGATGAGTTTAATCTAACATGTACTGCTCAAGGAGGTCCTAACAATTACCACCAGTGGACGCTTGATGGAACTGGAGTCATGGAGACTGGTGTATTATCTATAACATCATCTAGTAGTGATACAGAGAGTGAGAGTATCCTGCGAGTGACTGATGTGGATGCAGCTACTCATCAAGGAATATATACTTGTAATGTATCCAATTGTGCAGGATATGAGGCAAGATCAAGTAGAGTAGTTGGTAAGTATATACATGTTTATAACTTCATTATCATTACATTTATTTCCCCTTTCTTCAGTGTCTCCTCTTGGTATTGTGTCCACAACACCAGAGAATGTGATACTATCTCGTGGTGAAAATGTGACATTCACTTGTCAAACAGATGCTGGACCAGATACAATATATTTATGGTTTTATAATGTTAGTGATTTGGTGTGTGAATCGTCAAACTGTGAAAATGGAGTAGTTAGTAATTTCAATACAAGTGATGAAGGTAAATAATACTCATATATATTTATAACTACAACAATATCCAAACTATGGCTAAACTCTACACATATGACTTACACAGTAATAAATATCATAATGTTATACTTACACTCACTTTCAGATATAATGAATGCTACTCTAACTATGAACCCTGTCTTAAATCGTACTGATATCACTGCTCCTGAAGATGGTGGAGAATATATTTGCATAGCAGTAAATGATGCTGGTGTTGGTCTGAGTACTTCTCAGTTGAACGTATTACCCGAATTTGTAGAACAGCCTCTGAGTATAAATACAACTGTACCTTCTTCATTCAATTTAACATGTCTTGCTGAATCATTTCCATACCCATCTTATCAATGGCAGATGATGAATACAGGTATGTTTGAAGATATCGAAGGAGAAAACAGAACATATTTGGAATTTGATCCTGTTGATTTTAGTGACTTCGGCATGTACAGATGTGTTGCTACTAACACTATCAATGGAGAGGAATACACCAATACATCAGAAGCAGCTTTAATCACTGTTTCTCCACAAGGCTCTATCATGCTCACTCCTCAGAATATGACATTTGATTATGCTATGACTGCTATTCTAACTTGTACCATTCAAGGAGGACCCGATAACAGTTTTTATTGGTTCCTAAATGATACTCTAATAGTTCCAGATGGACAGAATATAACTATAGTAAATCAACCCTTTTCTTCCATATTAACTATAGCATCTGTTAGCGCTCCTTTACATGGGGGTACGTATCAATGTATGGCTAGTAATGCAGCTGGTTCAGATGATACTAGTACATTCCTGTTTGTCAGTCCACGTTTTATACAACAACCTAATCAAACATTACTAACTAGCAATAATGATATAGAAATGTTGACATGTCTAGCAGAATCATTCCCAGATCCTCAATATCAATGGTTTTATGTTACAGATGGATCGTTGCTAGTTGAGGAACCCGTCTTGCCATTTAATCCAGTTATGTTTGGTGATGAGGGCATGTACCAGTGTGTAGTTTCCAGTAATGATCTGAGAATTTACTCTATTCAAACTACAGTCCATGGTAAGTTTATACAATCAAATGTATTAACTGACTAGTTGGTGTAAAAAATCATCATTAAAGTTATGGGATGTTTAAAAAGCCCTTATATCTTCTTTATAATTCAAAAACTACATTACATGTATATGTTTTATAGTTAACAATTCTTTTCTCAGTTTCTCCTCTGGGTAGTCTTCAACTTACCGAGGAAGTAATTAATGCAGAAGAAGGTGATGATATAATAACTATTTGTTCAGCTCTTGGAGGACTTGGTAACTCATTCCAATGGACTTATCTTCGAACTGATGAAGATATTACAACAAGCACAGAATTAGAAATAGATAATGTGACTGTGCTAAATGGAGGATGTTATGAATGTTTTGTATCAAATCCAGCTGGCTATGACATTATTGTGTTTACACTAAACAGTGAGTTAATGACTGGCTGTTACTTTTAAATAATGGTGTATATTTCTCTTCTTTCAGTTGGACCTTTAATAGTGGAACAACCGGAAGATTTAAATGTAACAAGAGGAAACAGTATTACGTTGAGTTGTACAGCTACTGGATTTCCTATCCCAAATATTACCTGGCGTCATAATGATACAGACATAGATGTCGAATCAGATCCCAGGATTCAGATATACACCTTAACACTCGACAGTCAAAGTGGTTGTCCAGGAAGTGGAAGTGGAAGTGAAATTGGAAGTGGATCGGGAATGGATGATAATTTTGGTATGGTAAGAAGTTTACTTATGGTTGAGAACACAGTGTTCACAGACTCTGGTGATTATCAATGTGTTAGTAATAACCTGGTTAATGATACTGAGAGTGAAATAGTCCGTGTACTTATTCAAGGTAAATAGTTGAATATCTTGTAAATCGTTGCAATTAAATTTTACTTCAGATGTTCCTGATATACCTGTTAATCTTGATGCTAATAATGTTACCTCTCGTAACCTCACACTAATATGGACTGCACCACATGATAACAATGCTCCTATTCTTGGATATAGTGTTTTCTATACTAATCCTTCATTCATACAAGGTGGTACTGAAGTAACTCGGATGACTAATGGGAGAGTAGAGGAATTATTCATTGAGAATCTTCATCCTGGAGTGGAATATTATTTCACAGTACTAGCATCCAATGAAGAGGGTAATAGTAGTCGTAGTGAGCCATTCAATATCACAACTTTAGAAGAAGGTATTTATGTTTAATATGAAATTTATACTTACTTACAGCTATTTATTCATTTATCGTAGCACCTGGTGGTCCACCAACTGAAACTGATGCATTTGCACTGTCTCCAACAGAAATTTTTGTAACTTGGCAACCACCAATTGAAGAAGACAGACATGGTATTATTGTATCATATGATATACAATACACAGCTCTTGATGAAAATGGAATACCCATACCAAACATGACATTTAGAATAGAAAGATTTATGGATGGATTTGAAATTATATTGGATGACTTAATGGAGTATACTAATTATAGTATATACATTAGAGCTAGGACTGAAGAGGGCCCTGGACCATTTAGTGATGAGATGATTGTTACTCTTACAAATGAAACTAGTGAGTACCTTAATAAATAAATGATGAGGGAAATGAATAAATGAATAAATAAAGTATAAAGGTTGTAATATGTAGCATTAAAAGCATCCAGAGAGTTAAGAGCAATCTTGATTGGATGAATACTGAAGATGTCATTTATATATTCATTGTTTTCTTTTAGATTAATCACCAATTCTAATTTAAATTATAATCTTTCTTTTCAGTTCCGGATCCTCCTATTCTTAATGATCCTATTAATGAAACTGGATCGACAACTGCTATCATACGTTGGAGTCCTCCTACTGATCCTAATGGTGAAATAACTAGTTACACTATTGAGGCTATTCCAATACAATTCAGAGAAGATCCATATCCAGACAGAAGAAGACAAATTGAAGAAGATGTTCTTACCTGTATTGAGTTATCAAATTTTACAGATTTGACATTAATAACAGTAGAAGGCAATGCTCTATCAGTTAACCTAACTGGACTAAGTAAGTTTTTTTTTATTTGGAGTACTTGAAATATATTTTAATTCGGGCTCTCTCTAAATTTAAGTTATATTAACTATACATTAGACACATATATTGAAACCTATGGCTAATATATATTATCTTTTCTAATAGTTCCATTTACTGTCTATGAAGTAAGAGTGGCTGCAAGTACAGTTGTAGGTCGTGGTAACTTCTCAGATGTTGTAACATTTACCACTGCTGTGGATAGTAAGTACATCAGTAACTATAATAAGATATAGATCCATTTCAAATGTTAACTATTGTACAGATCCTGCTTCTATACTGGACTTACAGGGTGCTCCACAAAATGAGACTTCCATTATATTATCTTGGGAAGGTCCGCCTTGTCCTAATGGAGTCATTGCTGGTTACATTATCTACTATACAATAATTGAGGTAATTCAGCCTCAACCAATTGACAGTAGCGGGTTTCTAGAGGAGAGACTAATATCCAATGAAAGAGACGTTACCTATTCACTAACTGATTTAAGACCAGGAGAAAATTATGCTATTCATGTGAGGGCTTTTACTATTGATAATGGTACAGAGCTTATAGGAATGGCCGATACTGAGATTCTTGTGACGCTGAATAGGCTTATCTTTGAACCCAGTCCAGACGCTGGTGTTGATGATACTTCATTTAGACTACCTTCAGCAAGTGATTTTGGTGATATTGGAATTGATAATATAACGTAAGTAAGATTGGCAATTTACTGATTGATCAAATATTTTGGTCTCATTATTGTCATGTGACTTTATATTTCAATACATATACAGATACTATGGAGTAATAGTTGTTCCCGATCCTGAAATGGATTTTAATCCTGAGGTTGACAATTTCAACTCAGTATATCCTGATGTCCAACCATATGAGTCTCGTGGTGACGATAGATATTATATAACAGCTGCTTGGAATGATGTGACAGATGTTCCTGATAGATTTACAGCTGGAGATGAATCGACAACCATGGCCATGCGTAGTGGTGTTAATGAAACATATTTCAATGCTGAACTTGATCGATTCACTTCTCATTGTTACTATGTCATTGTACATCATATTTCTAGTATAGGAGATGTGAGTTATTAAATAATCTTGATCTTATTAAATATATGCTCTTTCCTTTCACAATACAGGAAGTTATCATTAGATATTTTGAACTGACTTGTCGAGACACTAGTAAGTTAATGATTATCTATCACTGAATGTATAATAACACAATAAAATATTATTTATAAAAGAATGAGCCTGAAGGCCTTCCTTCTTCAGCTAGAATTAGAATGACTATGTACTTTTAAAAATCAATTGCGTTACTATCTTCCATATTGCATGATCTATAATTTCTTCCTCTATTATATCCATTCTTTTATACAGGACTGGGTTATAATCTCATTGCTCTTATTGTATCTTTGATACTGGCATTCCTTATCCTCTGTTGTCTGTTGATTTTCATTATCCTCTGTTGTTGCTACTGGTGTCGTCGCAGGTAGATAAGAACCCATAGAATTCTGTAATTCAAGAGTGTTTATCCTTTGTTATTTCTCAGGCGGTCTAAGTATCCTGTATTTCAGAAAGAAGAGGTTTATTCTCAACCCAAACAACCAGAAATAGTTATTCTTAATCCTTATATTCCAACAGGTCTCTCTCTCTCTGTTATATGTTCACTACTTAATTTATCATATTTTATTTTGTTTTAAATATTTCAGATAGTAATAGAGAACCTATTTCTGTTGAGGATTATCCTGCTTATGTTGCACGAATGCATTCAAATCAAGACTATCTGTTTACTGAAGAGTATAGCGTGAGTTAATATAAACAGTGTGTGATAAAAAAACGGAAAGAGATACACATATAACTATTATATATATATAATTATATATATAGCTTTATAAAGAGAATACTAAAATATTGTGTAGATTAAACATGGAATATCAGTTGCCTAAAAATAGAATTCTAATAAATTGCTTATATTTATCTATTGATGGATAGATAGATGAAGGCAGAAAGATAAATAGACATGAAATGAATTCTGTTTTTATTTTATAGGAAATCGAACCAAACCATCATCCAACACGAAATGCTTCTACTGCTAATAAAGAAAAAGACCGATACTTGAACATTCCTGCATGTATGTGTGTATGTACAAATATTATAGAGTATAGTTTATATTGTATCTATTGTATTAGACGATCATTCTCGTGTTTTGTTGAAACACTGCTCTAGTGGATCCAATTATATTAATGCTAATTATATAGGGGTAAGCAGATTTCAATATACATACATAATGTATTATTGTTTTTAATTTACATATAGGGCTATGGAAAGTCTGGTAACTTTATTGCTACACAAGGTCCCATGCCAAGCACCACTAGTGACTTCTGGTGTATGATATGGGAGCAGAATGTACCCATCATTGTCATGTTGACTAACTTAGAGGAAAGAGGAAGGGTACGAACCAAATTTATAATTTAATAATAATATTTAAAAGTTGTGTTATTTTCAGGTGAAGTGTCATAAATACTGGCCCACTTCACCACATGAGGGTGAAAACACAATGGATTATGGCCAGATACATGTTGAACTGCTGGAAGAAACTAAACAACAGAATCAAACAATACGTACTTTGTCTCTGAGCATTGCAGGATCTGAAACACGGACAGTAAAACAATACCACTTCACATCCTGGCCTGATCATGGAGTGCCCTCTAAGTATCATGAGCTTCTAGACTTTTTACAAACTATTATGAGTGATTACAATCCTGTTGA
Source organism: Petrosia ficiformis (assembly GCA_947044365.1). Taxonomy (NCBI): domain Eukaryota; kingdom Metazoa; phylum Porifera; class Demospongiae; order Haplosclerida; family Petrosiidae; genus Petrosia; species Petrosia ficiformis. The sequence continues at coordinate 184,207 of OX345647.1, read as the reverse complement.
CGGTCCAATTGTTGTTCACTGCAGGTACATAGTATACACTATATATATAATACAAGAAAATATATGAATCTTTATTTTTGTAGTGCTGGAGTTGGTCGTACCGGGGCATTCATTGGCCTGTCTGCTGAAATGGCTCGCGCTACTAAAGAGAAGACTGTTGATATTTACAATTATGTACAATATATGAGAAAGCAGCGTCCATCAATGGTTTTGAATGAGGTAATAGATTTGTTTAAAGAAGTTTATAATGTCCTTTATGGTCTCTTTTTTCTACAGACTGAATATATTTTCATTCATGATGCTCTCTTGGAAGCAATGAAACTTGGTATGATTGAGGGTGTTTCTGCACCAAAAGTTGAAGATGGGAAACCGCTTGAGGAGACTTCCAGTCACGAGTCTGTACCAATAGAGTATGAATCGTCGTTTGGAGGTCATGAGAAGGAGAGCGAGATACTTGGTTTTCATCAAGGAGAAGAGGAAACCAGTGCTTAATTAACAAATCAAGATTATCATCATATTTACATTTACTTGTGTTCAAAGTTGTCTATTTTAGTTAGTCATTATTATATATAGGTTTTTTTTCATATCAGGAACTAATTTGAGTTATGACTATTTTTATTTCATTGTAATTATAGCAGGAAATATTTTATTAATTTTTAGATTGAAGTTGAATCAATATAGAAATTTTTGCAGTAAATACCATAAATAATGACTTTATTTATTAGTACACTTGTTTCTGATGCATGTATTTAGTCTGCTTGTTTCAGTATTTAGTCCACTTGTTTGAGATGCATGTATTTAGTCTGCTTGTTTCAGTATTTAATCCACTTGTTTGAGATGCATGTATTTAGTCTGCTTGTTTCGGTATTTAGTCTCCTTGTTTTAGATGCATGACGCTATGTATTGTTCTTTACTTAATGCAATGCTACAGCAATATTGTACTTGAATATGACACTGGTACCATTGTAGCATAGTTTGTTATATAGCATACATGGTAGCGCAGACTCCTATAATAGTACATGTGGCACTAACAAATGACATTAGAAATGGCACCCCTGACCCTACAGCTAATGTCTTAGTACATTAATCCCTTGTATGATACATCGCTAATATATAAAATGTTGTTCTTTATTTAATACATAATGCTATACAGCTGTCATGTATTTAAACATGACATATCTGGTTAACCTACATACCTTAATGTACACTTACACAGATTTCACATTAAGATGTCTTTATTACTAGTACATATTTCTATATATACATGCAAATTGATCATCTTTATCATTCATTGTGATTGAGCATAATGTTAAGAGTTACTGTGTTCATGATAATAGTAATGATTCTTAAAGGAATAGATAGTTCTTGTGTAACTAATATAAAAGGATTTGAATCTAAAAAGTGTAGAATAGTTGGTAAGGTATAATGTGATGTACTTTCATGAAAAGAAACATTTTGTGCTTAGCATTCTCTCAGCCAGCAAAAGATGTAGTTTTACCGTAAAATTACTTGTTTCTTTCTATTGTCTATAGTACCAATCTCTGTTGAATCTCCTGCTGTTGTTAACATTGATTCAAGGAGTGTTCTGGTAACATGGAATCCTCCTGATGTTTCTGACTGCATTACACTTGATTATATCATCAAATATACACCTTTGAAGTTTATAAAGCAACCTTACTCAGATCACCAGCCTGATGATGTTTTTAAATGTCTGAGAGCTTTAAACCACAGTGATGTTGTTGTACTAATGGCAGTAGATACAACAAGTGTTACATTGTCACGACTCAGTAAGTATATACATGATTTAGATCTACTTTGTCATCTCAACTGAGTTTTTAATTTAGTACCTTTTACACTGTATGAAGTAAATGTATTAGTCAATACTCTAATGTGTCCTGGTAACTTCTCAGATGTTACACTGTTTATTACTGTGGCAGATGGTAAGCATAATTTTAAGTAAAAGGCTCATTTTGAATGTTAAGTGGTTATACAGATCCTGGACCCATTATGAAATTAGAGGGCACCACACAAGACTCCACTTCCATTGTGCTATCTTGGGAAGGTCCAACTTGCCCCAATGGAGTAATTACTGGGTATTATATCTACTATAGAATAAGTAACACAATTCAATCTCAACCAATTAACAGTACTGGATATACCAAGGAGAGACTAATATCCAATGAAAGAGATGTTGTCTATTTACTTACTGATTTAAGACCAGGAGAAAATTATTCTATTCATGTGAGGGCTTTTACTATTGATGATAATGATACAGAGCTTATAGGAATGGCCGATACTGAGATTTTTGTTGAACTTAACAACTATTTACATCTTGGTTACAATGTTATTGTTCTTACTGTATGTTTGGTACTGGCTTTTGTTATACTCTGTTGTTTGTTGATTTTCATTATCGTCTGCTGTTGCTGGTATTGTCATAGGTACAAGTTAAACACATCTATTGAAAAGTGTTTTAATATGTTTTCAATTCTCTCCCCAGAAAACCGAAATATAATTCCATTACAACAGAGGAAAGCTTACCTCTTCTTGAGTACCCATCCAAAAGTTAAACACACAAGTATTATAATCACAATATACATTTTTACTTTCATACAGGTGTTAAAGACCCTATTGCAGTATTGAACTACCCTTGTTATGTGGCATATATGCATTCTAATCAAGATTATGAATTCAGTGAAGAATACCTTGTGAGTGTAATAGAAGTCCACATATATCTCACTGAATATACTAATTTCAATATATATAGCACATTGAACCAGATCATCATCCAACACAACATGCATCCGAATCTAACAAAGAAAAAAACAGATACAAACAAATACCAGCATGTTCGTGGTAGTATGCATATCTACCTTCAAATAATTATTGTTCTATTTATACATCTGTTCATTCATCTGTGTATCTAACTATCTTAATCCAACCATCTACCTTCAGATGACCATTCTCGTGTTTTGCTAAACGATTCCCCAAATGGTGTGGATTATATCAATGCAAACTACATTGATGTTAGTAATTATATATTATGTGATATTATTATCATGAAATTTGTCTCTTCAGGGTTACAAAAAAACTGGTAATTTCATTGCCACGCAAGGCCCATTGCCAAACACTACTACTGAGTTTTGGTGTATGATATGGGAACAAAATGTCCCAGTAATTATTATGTTGACTAACTTAGTTGAGAAAGAAATGGTATGTTATAGCTATGATATACAATTCAAGATAACATTCATTCATTTCATAGAACAAATGTCATCAGTATTGGCCTGCTTCTTTGTCAGAGACTGTCGATTATGATCCGTTTTGTGTAGAGTTAATGGAGGAAGCCGAAAAGAAGTATCAAACTATTCGTTCTTTCTGTTTGAGTATAAAAGGATCATTTGAAAAGAGGAAGGTGAAACAATATCACTTTACTTCCTGGCCTGATCACGGAGTACCTGTTGATTCTAAAGAGCTTCTCTATCTGATTGACCATATAAGGAATATGTATGATCCTACTGTTGGGCCTTTGGTAGTACACTGCAAGTACATATTTATTGAAACATACATTGTTTATTATGCAATTAATATACTAATTATGTATGTAATTATGGTACTATTCAATTCCAGTGATGGATGTGGACGTACGGGATCATTTATTGTAATATATGTCCAAATGGCTCATGTTGCTGGAGAGATGACAGTTGATATTTACAATTATGTACAATATATGAGAAAGCAACGTCCATCAATGGTTTCAAATGAGGTACAATGATTTAAAAAGATCTCGTAATTATTAATTGTTTTTTTATAGATTGAGTATATTTTTATTCACGATGCTCTGCTGGATGCATTGAAGATGGGCATGATAGAAAGAGTGACTCTTGACCTAACAGAAAATCAAAAGAAATCGCCTGATGAAGATATTGAAGTAGATGAAGAACAAGAAGTGAAGCAAGACACTAAATTGCATTAATTTTTACTATAAATTAATAATTCATGACTTCCTTTATGACGTCATGTAACACATCCCACATTTACAAGCCGTTTTGCATAGAGACCAGCGAAAGGGTAGATTCATTCCCAATTGCATTCGATCAGGTCTCTTTGAGACTACGAAAAGATGTTGGCTGCTTGTTTTGTAGCACTGATCTATTGCCTTCTTCCAACATGTAAGTGATAGTTTGAAATTATTGTATTGTTTTCAATATTAAAATATTTTAAACAGGTTGTTGGTCTCAAGGACTGGATGTAGAAATACAACCATCAGGAGTTATAGTACTTGAATTAAATGATACTATAGAGTTAACATGTATGACTAATGATGATACTAATGTTGAAGCATATACGTTCTACCTGGATAATACTATCGTTCAGAATTCTACAGACCAAACATTAACGATACAATATAATAGTCAAACATCTACTATTTTTGGTGGTACATATGACTGTGAAGTTCTTGATTCAATGAATAGTATTTTTCGATCAGATCGTAAAATCTTCATAGCATTTGTTCCTATAATCACTGAACAACCAGTACCAATATATACAGTAGCTGGTGAATCTGTTGAATTCAACTGTACAGCTACTGGTTTACCAATACCAACTATAAGATGGATACGTTTAAGACCTGACGATGATGTGGATATGCTAGAAGACGATCTTTTGTTGAGTCTTGATAATCTACCTACCAATTCTACCATCAACTGTTATGATGAATACAATGTTAGTATTACGTCCGTTTTGACAATAGAATATGTCAGTTTTGAGGATTTTGGTGACTATATCTGTGTTGCAGTTTTAGAATCGGAAGATGTGATGAATCCCAATGATGGCATATCCGGAAGTGGTTCAGGATCTGGAAGTGATTCAGATGATATGATGTTACAACCCAATACTGCCTATATTGCAGTCTCAGATATAGCCACACTGACAGGTATGAGAGTATGAAATAGAATATAGTGATGTTTTTTCATGTATTCATATGTAATGAATACAGGTGTGTGTCACAGAATCCACAATCAAATTAGATATAATTAATCTTGCTTTGTCAGTTGAGTGTCCATATTTGATAGTTTCATTCTAGCTAGTGATATATTTTGTTACAATGTGTGGGGTATGGTTCTATATACACCCACAGATAGATCCAGTAATCTGATAAAACAAATTCCACACACAAACACACACTCACTGCAAACACTTGAAGGGTTTCTTGTTTATTATCATATACTATTAGTCCATAATGAATAGAACATCATATAGTTTAATGGCACAGAACATGTTTTCATGTTCAACATGTTTCTTAACCACATAGCTGATATATAGGTTTTATGTATATAATTAATATAGTATATTTATGATACATATTTATACACTATCCATTTGAAGCATCTATCTATGTTTACACCTATCTATCTATCTATGTTTACACCTATCTATCTATCTATGTTGGATGTATGCCCTTTAATACGGGTTGATATTAAAAATGAGCTGTTTCCTGTTCTAGGCTAACAGGATTCCTCAACCAAAACAAATTCATATTGTAATATCCTTTAGTGTAAAGACTTGTTATTGAAATGAATGTGGACATTTGTCCACTGTTATTCACAAACCACAGAATATATCTAAACATACTATGATTGATATCATATTGAGACTCTATATAATGTAACAGTTTAACTCATTTCTCTAAACTTATCTATAATTGAATTCGAAAGTTAAGCCATATTTGGTTTTGGCTCCTTCACTAATAATACTATATAAACAATGACATTACTCTTTAGTAGGTCAGCACATTCTGGTATGTGTAGCATGTATGATACTATTAGCAGCATTCCTGACAATATATATATGTGGGAGTGTGTTATTAAAATAGCAGTTACTCATTAGCTAGTCATGTGTGATTTGTATGTGTTTATAAGGAGAAGAGGGAGTGACAGCAAAAGAGAGAGAGAAAGGGGAATATAAGTATAATTATATGTGTACATTATAATTTACAATGTTTATAATGTTTGTAGTCTTCTGTTGTGTCCTGATACTTTCAATATTATATGTGCACGTATTTATGTGTGAATACATATAAGTATAGTATATGAGAGGAATGTGTGACATAAAATAACATGACACTTTTATTTTTTGTTTATTTTTATTTGTGTTAAAATGTCAATATACTTAGAGCTAACATTGTAGATTAGCATTAAGACCGTACTTGTTATTTTTTATTTATATATCCCATATCTTTTCTAAATGCAGTTTCTCCTGAAGGAAACATATCAGTTCAGCCATCTACAGAAACAGCTAATATAAGTGATACTGTTTCTTTCAATTGTTCTGCCGAAGGGGGTCCTGACAATACATATTTGTGGGTGAAAGGACAGGACAGTTATCTTGGTTTCAATACCCTGAATGAATATATCAACTCTTTAATATCCCGAGTAGTTGATGTGGACAACGTTATCAATAATTTGCAAGTAAATTTTGTAGTGGTAGCACTTGATAGATACATTACTATCACTATAATAAATGGAAGTGATGGGGGAGACTACATATGTGTAGCCATCAATGAAGCTGGATTTGATAATGCTGCTGTGACTCTCTATGTATCTCTTGAGATAATAGAAGACCCTGAAAATGCATATGTACAGGATGGAGACGCTGTCACACTGACTTGTATTGCTGACTCCTTCCCTGCTCCTGAATACCAGTGGGAGATGATGAACAGGACATCAGGAGAGTTTGAACCAATAGATGGAGAGACAAACACCACACTAGTGTTTGATTATATTGATTATGAGGACTATGGTACATATCGTTGTAATGTCACTACATCAATTATTAATGAGGATATCACATCAGAAGAAGCTGTCATTACTGGTAAGTAACACATATGATATAGTGTATTAATTATACTTCTCTCTTCATTTATAGTGTCTCCTAATAACAGTGTAACAATTGAACCTTCAATGATGCCTGTTGATAATGGTAGTAATGTAACATTCACATGTTCAGCTCTAGGAGGTCCTAATAACACATTCATATGGGTTAGAAGTGATGAACTAGATGAGATATTTGAATCAGATATTCAGCCTCTCTTAAATACTACACCTGTTGATGTTAGTGATATTATCAGTGAACTTTCAGATATAATATTAGAAAATGGAACAACCACACTAGTCATTGAGTCCATTAATGCTACTCTTAATGGTGGATCATATGAGTGTGTTGTTATTAATGAAGCAGGCTTGGGACGTAATGACACTACTCTTTACGTCAGACCTGTGATAACTGAACAACCAATGGATGTAGAGACTAAAGTAGATAACATTGTCATACTGACTTGTATTGCTGACTCCTTCCCTGCTCCGGAATACCAGTGGGAGATGATGAACAGGACATCAGGAGAGTTTGAACCCATAGATGGAGAGACAAACACCACACTAGTGTTTGATCCTATAGATTATGATGACTATGGTACATATCGTTGTAATGTCACTACATCAATTATTAATGAGGATATCACATCAGAAGAAGCTGTCATTACTGGTAAGTAACACATATGATATAGTGTATTAATTATACTTCTCTCTTCATTTATAGTGTCTCCTAATAACAGTGTAACAATTGAACCTTCAATGATGACTGTTGATAATGGTAGTAATGTAACATTCACATGTTCAGCTCTAGGAGGTCCTAATAACACATTCATATGGGTTAGAAGTGATGAACTAGATGAGATATTTGAATCAGATATTCAGCCTCTCTTAAATACTACACCTGTTGATGTTAGTGATATTATCAGTGAACTTTCAGATATAATATTAGAAAATGGAACAACCACACTAGTCATTGAGTCCATTAATGCTACTCTTAATGGTGGATCATATGAGTGTGTTGTTATTAATGAAGCAGGCTTGGGACGTAATGACACTACTCTTTACGTCAGACCTGTGATAACTGAACAACCAATGGATGTAGAGACTGAAGTAGATAACATTGTCATACTGACTTGTATTGCTGACTCCTTCCCTGCTCCGGAATACCAGTGGGAGATGATGAACAGGACATCAGGAGAGTTTGAACCCATAGATGGAGAGACAGACACCACACTAGTGTTTGATTATATAGATTATGATGACTATGGTACATATCGTTGTGTTGCGAATGTGTCATTAATCAATTCAACTATTACTTCTGATAATGTTACTATAACTGGTGAGATGTTGTGTAATTTTCTGAATATGTAGCATATTACCATCTGCCAATAATTACAATCGTGTTAATTAGTATAGTATGGTTGTGATAACCATGGTTTGTTGACTTATGTACTAGTGTTAAGAGTTAGTGTAGTAATCAACAATAACATATTACACTTGCTTGTATACTGAAATTGTTATTATGTTTGTCATTTATGTATTCAGTGTTGTTTTGGTACATTTATAATCATATGTGATTATTTTGTTCTCTACTTTCTCTATTAGTCAGTCCACTTGGAAGTATTGAGGTAGATCCATTAACTCAGATAGCCTCATACAATGGTTCGGTTATGTTTAATTGTACATCTGAAGGTGGTCCCTATAATCAACATCGTTGGATTGAAGGTGAATTGACTCTCTCTTCTCTGGTAACTGTTGAATCAGTGGATGATTTAAGTACTGTTGTCAGCAATACTACAATACTATCACTTGACGAGGTTATTGGATCATCAGGGGGTGTGTATACATGCATAGCCATTAACGATGCTGGGTCTGATAATGCTAGTGTGACCCTCTATGTATCTCCCGAGATATCACAGGACCCTGAGAATGAGTATGTACAGAATGGAGACACTGTCACACTGAGTTGTAATGCCGACTCCTTCCCTGCTCCTGAATACCAGTGGGAGATGATGAACAGGACATCAGGAGAGTTTGAACCCATAGATGGAGAGACAAACACCACACTAGTGATTGATCCTATAGATTATGATGACTATGGTACATATCGTTGTGAAGTAACTACACCAACTATTAATGAAAATATCACATCAGAAGAAGCTGTCATTACTGGTAAGTAACACATATGATATAGTGTATTAATTATACTTCTCTCTTCATTTATAGTGTCTCCTAATAACAGTGTAACAATTGAACCTTCAATGATGCCTGTTGATAATGGTAGTAATGTAACATTCACATGTTCAGCTCTAGGAGGTCCTAATAACACATTCATATGGGTTAGAAGTGATGAACTAGATGTGATATTTGAATCATATATTCAGCCTCTCTTAAGTACTACACCTGTTGATGTTAGTGATATTATCAGTAATCTTTCAGATATAATATTAGAAAATGGAACCATACTATTCATTGAGTCTATTAATGCTACTCTTGATGGTGGAACATATGAGTGTGTTGTTATTAATGAAGCAGGCTTGGGACGTAATGACACTACTCTTTATGTCAGACCTGTGATAACTCAACAACCAATGAATATAGAGACTCGAGCTAACTTAACTGTCGCACTGACTTGTATTGCTGACTCCTTCCCTGCTCCTGAATACCAGTGGGAGATGATGAACAGGACATCAGGAGAATTTGAACCAATAGATGGAGAGACAGACACCACACTAGTGTTTGATTATATTGATTATGATGACTATGGTACATATCGTTGTAATGTCACTACATCAATTATTAATATTACTGTCACTTCTAATGAAGTGATAGTTACTGGTGAGTTATCGATTACACCTTTCTATTGTATCATGTCATTACTGTATTCATTAACTTTATAGTGTCTCCCCTTGGAAGTATTGAAGTCAGCCCTTCTAATCGTACTGTGTCTCGAAACAGAAATACAACGTTTACATGTACTGCTGAAGGAGGTCCTAATACAACATATCGTTGGGTGATAAATGATTCTATTAACACTTCTAATCTACCATATTCTCTGGAAAATGTTGTCAGTACAGAATCAATATTAACAATTAATATGATCAATGGATCTGATGGAGGGAGTTATACTTGTGTAGCTTTTAATGATGCAGGGTTTGATAGTGCTAGTGTGACCCTCTATGTATCTCCCGAGATATTACAGGACCCTGAGAATGAGTATGTACAGAATGGAGACATTGTCACACTGACTTGTTTTGCTGACTCCTTCCCTGCTCCTGAATACCAGTGGGAGATGATGAACAGGACATCAGGAGAGTTTGAACCAATAGATGGAGAGACAAACACCACACTAGTGTTTGATCCTATAGATTATGATGACTATGGTACATATCGTTGTGAAGTGACTACACCAACTATTAATGAAAATATCACATCAGAAGAAGCTGTCATTACTGGTAAGTAACACATATGATATAGTGTATTAATTATACTTCTCTCTTCATTTATAGTGTCTCCTAATAACAGTGTAACAATTGAACCTTCAATGATGACTGTTGATAATGGTAGTAATGTAACATTCACATGTTCAGCTCTAGGAGGTCCTAATAACACATTCATATGGGTTAGAAGTGATGAACTAGATGTGATATTTGAATCATATATTCAGCCTCTCTTAAGTACTACACCTGTTGATGTTAGTGATATTATCAGTAATCTTTCAGATATAATATTAGAAAATGGAACCATACTATTCATTGAGTCTATTAATGCTACTCTTGATGGTGGAACATATGAGTGTGTTGTTATTAATGAAGCAGGCTTGGGACGTAATGACACTACTCTTTATGTCAGACCTGTGATAACTCAACAACCAATGAATATAGAGACTCGAGCTAACTTAACTGTCGCACTGACTTGTATTGCTGACTCCTTCCCTGCTCCTGAATACCAGTGGGAGATGATGAACAGGACATCAGGAGAATTTGAACCAATAGATGGAGAGACAGACACCACACTAGTGTTTGATTATATTGATTATGAGCAATATGGTAGATATCGTTGTGTAGTGAACACAACAGTGATTGAAGCAAATGACACATCTAATTCTGCTGTGATAACTGGTATGTTTTATTGTGGGTATATCCATTACATAATCATATTTGTATCTCTCTTTACTCAGTATCTCCTGAGGGTAGTGTGATAGTAAATCCTTCAATAAACAACTCATTCAACGGATCTATTGTTATTCTAACATGTAGTGCACGTGGGGGTCCATTTAATCAGTTTCAATGGACATATTTGAGAACTGGATATAATGTATCTAATGAAACACAGTATACATTTACTAGTAGTATATATACTGGAGGAGAATATGAATGTGAAGTGTCTAATAGAGCTGGTAATGAGACTGATAATGCTGTAGTTAATGGTCAGTCTTTGATCTGTTATTCTATAAATAACTGGTTGTTCTATCATCTATCTGTCCAAATATCCATCTTTTCTTTCCATCAATCTATGTATTTACTTTGTGTATATTTCTCTCACACAGTTGGTCCAATGATCATTATGGGACCAGAAAGTGTTAATGTGTCTATTGATACTGAAGATATTGAATTGAACTGTACAGTAATAGGTGTCCCCATTCCAGACATTACATGGACACATAATGACAGTGTCTTGAACTCTGACGACATGTTTAGTGATGAAATAATTATTGATACATTTGAAGAGGATTTGGGTACAAGACTCAGTGTACTGACTATAGTATCAGCCCAGCCAAACAATACTGGAAATTATTCTTGCAATGCCACGAGTCCTGTTGAGTTTTATGAGTCTTTAATGAGTGACGTTGTTACTGTTTTGGTACAAGGTGCGTATCTGTGTGTATTTGTATGTATGTCAGTGTGTGTGTTGTGTGTATTTATATATGTATGTTTGCACATGTGTGTTGGCTACATGTACGTGTGTATATAATTATCTGTGTCTGCATATGTGTGTGTATATGTGTGTGTGTATATGTGTGTGTGTATGTGCATGTTTGCATATGTGTGTGTGTTATACATGTCATCTCACCTTGATTTGTTGACACAAGGTGGATGTTACATTTTGAAACTGGAAGTTATTCCTATGAAATAGAATATATAATGATTGTATTACAAGTTCTGTTGATACAAATGTGTATAATGTATCACTAAGTGCTTTATATATACAATAACTGAATGCTATTTTAACTGTATTTGATATTTTTCTCACTTCTGATGTTGACAAACTTTTGAAAGATTATATTCTTTACACCATCAGAATCTGTACATTCATAATTAAATAATATTATCATAATATTCTTTAGATGTTCCTGATGTACCTGTTGATCTTAATGTAACAAACGTGACCTCTCGTAACCTCACACTATTTTGGACTGAACCACATGATAACAATGCTCCTATTTCTGGATATTATGTTTTCTATACTAATCCTTCATTCATACAAGATGGTACTGAAGTAACTCTAAGGACTAATGGGACAATAGAGGAATTATTCATAGAGAATCTTCATCCTGGAGTGACATATAGTTTCACAGTACTAGCATTCAATGAAGAGGGTAATAGTGAACAAAGTGATCCATTCACTATCAGAACTTTAGAAGAAGGTATTCTTATCAATCAAGTACACTTGTATTGAAAATGAGCTTTTGTTTGAAGCCATAATGAACTAATGTTTCTACTATATTCAAGCTGTAAATTACAATATTATTAAATACTTGCAAACCTAATATACTTTAGCCGATATACAATTACACTATAACCCACAGGTATACTATTGATAGTTGATAATACACTATGAGATTCCTAATGTACAACTGAATATACAAATACAAATCTGATAGTATGTTGGTATACTATTACTGTATGATATTTATTTGAAGTTTAACTACCAATATAATACTAATTATACAAACTTGCTACTATCAGACATTCATTTAATATTCTATTAGTATATTCAATTATTCATATAATATATACTATTAGTATACTATCAGTTATACTATATTATTACTGATATTCTATTACTTACTACACTATTATTATAATAATCCGTATACTGGTACTACTATACAAACCTGATATACATATCCGTATACTGGTACTACTATACAAACCTGATATACATAATTCTTTACATACCTATGTAGTATATACATATCCGTATACTGGTACTACTATACAAACCTGATATACATAATTCTTTTACTGCTGTAGTAATTAACCTGATATACATAATTCTTTTACTGCTGTAGTAATTATCATGTGAGCAATCTCCACATCTTGAACATTCTTTACATACCTATGTAGTATGTACATGTATCATATACTGTCATGTAGTAATACACATACATATTTTTTTATATTACAGCACCAGCTTCGTCTCCTCAAAACTTTGTTGTCACAAATACCACACCGAACAGTATTAATTTACAATGGAACCCACCTCCGGATGAAGATGTTAATGGTATAATTATCACTTACATTATTCGATACAGGATTATTGAACAGCTTGGGGTGGATCAAGTTTCCATGGATACCTTAAATATCAGTGTCACTGGTAATATCACTAATGTCACTCTGGTAAACCTGGGTAATTATACAGTATATGAGATATCAATAGGTGCCGCAACAGCTATAGGAGAAGGACCAACAACCAGCCTTACACAAAGAACAGATCAGAATGGTTAGTATATTCATATATGGTTTGTAAATATGACTGGCAATCCATCGCTAACTCAACACTTGACAAGTAATTCAGTATTCTACTAGACTAAGAGATAGGATCTGACAGTTGAAATACTACTATAATAGATTCAACTGTTGATAAAAGATTCGACAGTTGACAAAAAAAAATAAGGTCTATCTCTAGCAACCTTCTAGCAACTTACTAACTGTGAAAATTGACAAATATAGCAGAGCCTAACATAGTAACTTTTAAAACAAATTCTAGCAACCTAACACAGTCTAACACTAATCTAACAATAGCTTAAATAGTTAAAAATAGAACACTTGAAACAGTAACCTGTACTAACTCATACTACAACTGACTAGGGCATGCAAACCCTTATAACAGATGCAGGAGTAGACTTATATACAAGAATGTATAGACATAGTGACTAGTGATAACAGAATGATGTACAAACAATATATGAGGTACAAACAGTTGTGTGATCATTCAGTGTACATATTGTACAGTATGTGATAATGTACATGTTTTAATTATAATACACACTATGATTATCTTTTCTATTTATGTATTGTTCTTCATTAGCTCCCGGTGCTTCTCCAGTATTCATTGAAGCAGTAACTAACTCTACAACCAGTATTATTATCACATGGGATGCTCCACCTCTCGATATGACATTTGGTATTATAACCAGTTATGAAATCCAGTATGGCAGGTTTGATACTGATACTATGACCTTGATGGAAGACACAATTCAGAATCAAAGTATTCCGGGTAACACTACATTTGAAGAAGAGATAGGAAGTTTGCAAGAGTTTATAACTTATGGTTTTCAAGTCCGAGCAGTTACTGTCGCTCCTGGACCCTATAGTGACTTTGCTGTTAATACAACCTTCACAGCACGTAAGTAATTAGCTAAATGTACTATGTGATTAATCAATTATTAGTTGTAATTAATATTTTGTTTTCTTTTTTATAATCATAGCTCCAGCTATAGCTCCTGTGATTCCAAATAATTCAGTACCACAAGACACACTAACACCAACTTCAGTTCTTCTAACATGGGAAGCTATTCCACCTGATGATGCCAATGGTGAACTGATTTATATTGTAATGATAAACGTTACTGGTCAAAATAGAAGAAAGAGACAAACTAACACTCTTCAACAGTGTCTTGATGCTGCAGGAATTACAAATCAGTTTGATGTATCAGTACCTGGGAATCAAACCAGTACTACTCTAACAAACATTGGTATGGGTCTCATAATTGTAATAATTTATACGCAACTGACAAACTCACAATGTGATTAATTAATATTTGCTCTTCTAGCTCCTTTCACTGGTTATTCATACAGTGTTAGTGGTAACACTAGTGCTGGACTTGGACCATCATCTGCTGCTGTTCCTTTCTCAACACCAGAAGGAAGTAAGATAATACCAAACGCATACATCTATATATACTCTATGTGGTTAATGTCTATTACAGCTCCCACTGCTACAAGAGATGTCCTGTTGGTTAACACAAGTTCTACTTCTTTACGACTAACATGGGATCCTCCAATTTGTGATAATGGAAATCGAATTGGATATACAGTGAGAAGAAGATTCTAGTCATTATTTTGTGTGCTGTACATGAACATGTATTGCTAATGGTCCACTTACTTCCATGTCTATTGATCATTCCTTCTATTCAGATATTCTATTCTCCTCTTTCGGGTCCAGACCCTATTGGGGAGATAGGTGACCGGGAATTGACTTTTGATCTTGATAATGCTAATGATGTATCAGTAGATTTAACAGGATTGACTCCTAATTCACCATACGAAGTTACTATATGTGCTAGAACTAATCCTGGATGTGGTGTTAATATGACTGTTAGTCAAACCACCACAGAAGATAGTGAGTTTGTGAGGCATAAACTGCAGATCATGTGATGTAATGAAGATTTAGGGAAAAAATTGAGTTGTGTATTGAATACATAATAAGAACTGAAAGTGAAAAGTCATTGCATAATATTTCAATAGATCATGTGATGTAATGAATACATAATAAGAACTGTACTAATTGATCATAATTATAGAACATATTTCAATAGATCATGTGATGTAATGAATACATAATAAGAACTGTACTAATTGATCATAATTATAGAACATATTTCAATAGATCATGTGTAATGAATACCTGTACTATTTGATTATGTGATGTAATGAATTACACTATACTAAATAATCATGTGATGTAATGAATTACACTTGAGTAATAAATAGATCATGTGATGTATAATTTTTCTCAGGTCCTCAGGCAGTTACTAATCAAGATTTACGTAATAGTACTGTAAATGAGATCAGTGTTACATGGACAAACCCCTCTGATCGTAATGGTTCTTTCAACATTGAACTCAGCTATAATGCTATTCAAATCTTTCCTTATCGTTCTCGTATTAACTCGACCATGGACACTATAGAACTCAGTAGTTCTCAAAATTCCTTTGTTATTATGAATACATTACCCTATGCTGAATATGTCATTACTTTAGTAGCTTTTAATAGACTGTTTGGAAGAAGTTTATCCGGTCCTCCTGTTACACAGACTATTGTATCACAACCTATAAGTAAGTATAATGGATCATAGTAATAATTGTGATGTCATTTATCTAATTACAGGAATATATATTTTTAGTTTTACAATTTATTCATCTCTTTATAAATTAACTATTTCTTCTCTCAGAATCAACGGAAGTCACTAATCTGACAGCTACAACAAGAAATGCCTCATCAATATTCGTTATGTGGGATCTACCCCTCAACCCCAATGGAGAAATCACCTTTTACAATGTTAGCTATTGTGATACATGTTTTGAAACATCAAGATGTCTTTATCACACGATACAAAATCTTACTGCTGGTGTAACATACAGAATTACAGTCCAACCTGTCACTCTATTTGAAAATCTCAGATTAATTGGTGACAGATCTTCAGCACAAACTGTTACTATCAATACAACTGCACGTGGTGTTGTCCCTTCTACCTCTGCTCTTAATGTTGGTGCATTTGATATCAGAGTTAGTCTGCCTTCACCCAGTTTATTTGGTGAAAATGTTTTGTAAGTTCAAACCTGTCTGTCTCTTTGTCATTGTTGTTTAATTATTTATCTATCTCTAATACTCTATCTGTTTATCTGTTTGCTGGTTCATGTGATTTACGATATCTGTTTTTTTTTTGTTTTGTTTATTCACTATAGGTTTTATGGCGTTGTTGTGGCTGAAGATAATCCTGCTACTGGTGCTGATCTTGGAGAACTCTACCCAGATCCTCAGCCCTCTCGTAATGGTAGAAATTATTACATTTCAGCTGGTTGGGACAATTCTTCACTTGTCCCTGATGAGTTTGATGTTGGTGGTGGTGGTGAAACAGAAGCTGTGAGAAATGGTGTTCAAGAAACATATACTAACAGAGATCTTGAGGCAGAAACCTCATATTGTTTATTTGTTATTGTATATTTGGACTCTGGTGTTGAAGGGGTAAGAGAAGTCTCATTTCCCACCTATTTATCTATCTATCTATCTGTCTATCTATTTATCTATGTGTCTATGTATCTATCTATTCATTTATGACCTATTTATTATCTATGTATGTATTTACTTCAGGAACCAATTATACGTTATGCGAAGTTACTTCAAATTGAAACTGATGAAGCTCGTAAGTTAATTTCTATTTATTAGTATATTTGTATTGAAATTATTTTTCTTATAGCACTGGGTTATAGTGTTGGAGCACTTGCATTCTTTATGGTACTCATTTTCCTAATTATTGTTGGTGTTATTGTAGGAGTCATTCTGTTCTTCCTGTATAGACGATACAAGTATGTCGTTCTTTGTCATTGAATACTTTGCAAACAGTCATCTATCTATCTATATGTCTATTTACAATATCCATCCATCTATTTATGTAATATCTATCTCTCTATCTATCTATCTATCTAGGACTGAGTTCTATTCGCTTATAAACAAGAAAAAACGTGCTAATGAACCAGATTCAATTAATGGAGGTGGTATAGTTCTTGTCAATCCTCCAGTTAATGGTAAGTATATATTATTATTATTAATTATTATTATTATTATTATTATATTATTACAGATATTGAAGATGTAAAATGGATTGATCCTTGTGAGCATTGTCTATTCACTTAATCAACCTCTGATTTCATTTATATCACTATATACCATTTATATAATTATTTATTTTCTTCTAGCAAATTCTCGTGAACCCATTCATATTAATGAATTCCCTGATCATGTTGCTAACATGCACTCTAACGATGATTATATATTTTCTGTGGAGTATCCAGTATGAGCTCAAACCATTCATTCTACCATTATTGAGTTCTCTCTCTCTCTCTCTCTCTCTCTGTCTCTCTCTCTCTCTCAGACTGTTGAACCCAGACATGCCCCTACAACAGAAGCTACTCATCATCCTGATAATGCTGTTAAGAATAGATATGCCAATATTACTGCATGTCAGTACTTATTACAATAATATGAAATCATTTCATTCAACATTGTCATCTATTCTATCATTCATTTCTGATATGCCGACTTGTTATAATAGACTAATATCTATTTCTCATCATAGTATGTAAAAACAATGAAATTCAACTTTCAAAATATTGTAATCTTGTGACGATTTACATATGTACTTTCATTTATATAATTGGTGTCATTTATTGGATATCAATTGTGTTTTTGTCTCTCATTATAGATGATCATTCTCGGGTCAGGTTAGAAGAAATTCCTAACACACCAGGATCTGATTATATCAATGCTAACTTTATTGATGTGAGTATTGTATTTTTGTATCTGTTAGTCAAACCTAACTTGAGTGTCTGTTAAACGTTTACTTTGTGTGTCTATTTATATACATAGGGGTATAAATCACCCAATGCCTTCATTGCTTCGCAAGGACCTGTACCACATTCCATTCCAGACTTTTGGCGTATGATTTGGGAACACGGCACTGCAACTATTGTCATGTTGACTAATCTAGAAGAAAAAGGAAGGGTATGATTTGAATTCCTTTAATAAAACATTACTACTCATCTCCTCCACTTGCAGGTGAAATGTCATATGTACTGGCCTGCATCAGATAAACGTGTACAAGTGTATGGTCTTATCCGAGTACATCTGCAAGAAGAACTAAAGCTGTCTGATCATACAATACGTACATTCTCCCTCCAAAAAGACAAATCAGGTGATGAGAGGATTGTTAAACAGTATCATTTCACTTCTTGGCCTGATTTTGGTGTTCCTGAACATCCAACACCTCTGCTGAGGTTCATACATAAAGTTGATGCTGGAAATCCTGTTAATGCTGGCCCAATGGTTATACATTGCAGGTAGGAACATATTGCTTGTATGTGTAACTGTTCATTTATTCATTTATCCTCTCATCAATCCATTTTCAGTGCTGGTGTGGGTCGTACTGGCACATTTGTCACAATCCAAAGTCAAATGAAACGGATCAAGGATGTAGAGACAGTTGATATTTATAACTTTGTTCAGTCAATGAGGTATCGCCGATGCTTCATGGTACAAACTGAGGTGAGTCCC